>WWET01000717.1:178234-189044 GCA_011038615.1 Limnodynastes dumerilii
CTGTATGTCTGTACTGTATATTATTATGTACTATGCTGTCCATCCCTGTCCTGTGTGTCTGTACTGTATATTATTATGTACTATGCTGTCCATCCCTGCCCTGTATGTCTGTACTGTATTTAGTTTTATTTGCTCCAGTGCTGCAGACACCTTGTGGCGCCTTATAAATAAACAATATTAATAATAATGGGCCGGATCCAGAACTACGGCCGTCTTCCACAGTCTTTTAGACCGCATATACGCAATCTACGTATCGAAACGATACGCAGATTACGTACAAATGCTACTGCGCATGCACAGTAGCTATTGTTCATTGAATTATGGCCGTCTGTGGAAGACGGCCGTTGTTCTGGATCCGGGCCAATATGTCCATTTTCTTCCATGCCACCAGACCACCATGACAAGACACAACTTTATTATTTTGCCTTTCACTAGTAGCAAAATCAGAAACAAATATCAGTTTTCAGAAACAATTATTTACATTTCTTTGTGCTTACAATATAAACAAAAGCAACACTTTGATTCCATTTCAACTCCCATGAAACAGTCCTGTGTTATAATTGTTAATGGGCCTGATCCAGATTTAATAAGAAATTCCATATGTAGGCGAACATTTTAAATTTCTCATTTACAATATGACACGCAGGAGAACATAGCGCTCCCCCTGCTTTACTATGTGCGGTAGTGGATCTGTGCCCTCAGGGCAACCTTAAATATTTCATAAGGTAACATGCGGACAAAATTATCGTATGTAAGGACTAAACCCAGCCCTTGCTGTCCGTTTTGCATAGAAAGGCCAGCCCACTGCGCGTATAAAGTATTCACGGAGGTCTGGTCTGCCCCATGTACAGAACTACAGGATGTATGGAAACAACGGGTTGGATCCAGACTAAAGTAAGTGCTTGAACTTAGTTACTCCTGGGCTAAACCATCTTGATTGGAGGGGGGAGTCAAGTTAATTGTATTCTTTGCATGCAGGGATATACCTTTGAATGGCTTACTGCACACAGATACTGACCAGCTTTACTATCACACTGTTATTTAGACTTGGGATAGGAAGCATCACCTCTCAACTCTAATACTGTCTGCAACAGATGAAATATGACTCCCCTGCAATCACCATGGTTTAGCTAAGGAGTAACTAATTTCATGCACTAACTTAAGTCTGGATCCAGATCAAAATCCGTATGTCCTGCATTCCAATGGTTCTGGCCATCTGCATTAATAAATGACAGGGGAGTTACACATAGAAGCTTGCGTAAAGCACCTGTCGTTTGGAGGTCTGCATCTGGTCCATGGTGGGTGGCCCGGCCCCCTTTGCGGAGGCAGATTTGCGCACATATCGCGGCTGCGCAGTATGTATACAGAGATGTCTTACGTACGAGGCGTAAATCAGCCCTCTTTATTAGTTCTGGATTTGGGCCAATGACTGTTACACAGCATTGGTTTTAAACATAAAAAATGCTTCATCCTGACAGTGTCTCACGCAGCTAGGCCCATTATTTATCCAGGACATTTCATTCTGATTAACAGACCTCAGAGCAGAGGACCGTGGTCTGGGGAACTACCATATTTATCATTGTGGAGAGAAGCTGGAAATTTCTACCTGTCATCGCTGACATGTTAATTGAAAGAAAGGCTTATAATGTCCATGGCTTTATAAATGGTGTTTATACAAGTATACAGGTAAATGTAATCTGTCTGCAGAGGCTCAGCTCTCTAGGAACTAGATTAGTGATGGAACAATGCATCAATACATATATTATATCTTGTCTGAGAGGTTTTCTTTAGGGGGTTGCAATAAAATACTTTTCCTTAGGGCAAATTGTAATTAAAAATATGAGGATCATTGTGTTAAAAATCTGGAGATCATAGAAACAAGCCTGTGCCTGCTGGTGTTTTGTTTTCATCTCTACAATGTGTTGCACTTTTGACAATATACTACTGATATGAAGCACAAAGTTTAATACAATAACAACAACATAATAAAGCGAATCGAATGACTAATCTTTCATGGTGTTCTGCTGTCACTTCTCAGTTACCAATTTACACTATGAACAGAGGTGGGCCTAGCTCACATTCTTATATTTGTGTGGACATGCAATAGCTCCTTTAACACATTGTTGGAAGTGTAGTTTAATGATGAATGAGTCAAAGAGCTGCCTTGTTGATCATGAAGTTTTATCTAGTTCCGGCTTCTGATCCATATTAGCTCCATCTGCGTTTGACAGTGAGAAACCTGTGTACTAGATAACATGATTGGAAGATCCAGCACACAATAGAACAGAAACTGTGATCCAGGCTTATAATATGTGAACGCTTCCCACTTGTTACCAGCAGAAAACATTTACATTTGGAGACCCGGCATACGCGCACAGCAGGCTTTCAGCATGCATCTAGAGCCTTGAGATTTATCTTTCGTGCTGCCGGGTGGGACAAGATGGGACACTTATGTCGAGTAAGCATGGGGGGATCTATTTAAATTCTACAGTAAGCACTGTGTTTAAGCCCTTTCGTATCCAGATTTCCGAGCTGCCCCCAATTTACGCCAAGACGACACGGAAATCCTAATTTTGTAATATATTGACCTGCTCTCTGGAGTTTCCTCCCCTCGTCCGCACTGGAGTCAGGATGCAGCTGGAATCTGGCATCAGATCTCTGGGCTCCGAGCACAGCAGCAGTAGAGGTCTGGATCTAATCCTAAATAAGTATATTCTATTATTCCAACTTAAAAACATAAAGCTAATATTTTACACAACTATAAATATACAATGAAGTGCTAGCAAACATTCAGGAATGATTAAGTGCCTTTTTTTAGATATATATTTTTATTATATGTATATATTATATTTGTGATGTGCATTTAAGTCTTAATTTAAATAATGTGGTATAATACAAAGAAAATTCAGCAGTCAAGTATTATACCCCAGGGTCTTCACACCTCTGTAAAATGGCCCATTCCACTGTGAATTTACATTTTGTCATAACTGCTGCAAGTGTTGTTCCCTGTTTGTTACAGATTGCTGTAATGGTGAGACGTTGGCTCTGTTTTAGCTTGAGATACAGCCACTGCTATGGCTGCTGGGTGACCTGTCACAGAGTGTGTTTATTTGGAAAGTTTTAGGATAATGGCAAGTTAATCTGTTATGTGGACCTGAACTGTGCGCTTTGTTTATTTAAACTTATTCTTTGAGGTATAAGGCATTTCTGTTATTCCAATACCTATAGAGACATTGGGCCTGATCCAGACCTACGCCGATGCGCTGTGCTTACTAAAGTACAGCGTATCAGCGTTACCTTTCCCCGACACTCCCCCTGTGCGGCTGAAGGCTACCCTAACTTCAGCCGGCGTAAGGCCCCGCCCACCTACAGTAACCTGAACGTAGGGACGCTGGGGGACGTCCCCTCCAGCGTCCCTACGGTGCTGCTACGGACACCCGATCCACTATCTGCCCGGCACATGCACAGATCGGCTTTTCAGCCGATCTTACGCCCGCCGTCCTAGCGACGGCGGGCATAGGTCTGGATCAGGCCCATTGGGACGGATCCAGACCTATGTTCCTTTTACGTTTCAACACTAGCGTAATTACTATGCACTCCTCTAGGCACTCCCCTCGGTCGTACGTACTTTTATGCTCTTGACACAAGGATGGTTAGTTCGTTCAGATTTACGTGGCGTGACATCTGCCGGCGCATGCGCAGTACATACAAAGTAGCGGACATAGCTCTGGATCTGGCCCATTGTCCTTGTTTAAATGTGACATTCATTTGCATTCAGGTATAAATCTTAGAAGTTATGACTTTATTCTGTTCTAAGGTTCTGTAGTTTGTTCCAGCAGAAATAAGAATTGAGCATCAAGGAAACTTAAATTAATTAGCAGCTACAGGTTAAACGATATGCTCATTAGCAAAATGTATTGTCAACAATTGTAACCTACAATTTACAGTGCTATCATTTGAGAAGGTAAAATCAGGGCATCTGATAGGTTTATGTTGGAGATGTATGACTGGATTAGTTCTTTCACTTAAGTGGAGTGTAAGGTTATCTTTTGCGGTTAGGTTAAAGTTTATGTTAGGATTACGTTGGTCATAAATCATTGCAGTTGAGTTACTATTTAAACATTTCTTGAATTTCTATGCGAAAGAACCCCTTTTATCCTACTATTCTTTAGCGTCTACATTTGTAGGGTCTAAGGAAAGTGCTGGTTCTTTCCATGTATTCAAATATATATTTGCCAATAAACAGTAGACTCATAAAACTACAGGTGTGTAAATCGACATGTAATATTATGTTCTGCAGTGCTAGAACGATCTGCATTGTGTTGTTGTGAACCTTTAGGGATTGATCCAGAGTATGCAAAGAACACAGATAAACAGGTGCAAATGTTCACCTCAGCCAAACTATGCTAAGCTGCAGGAGAAGGAAAATGTGACCTGTGAACAGAGAACTAGAGCTGAGAGGTGAAGTCTCCAGAGAAAATACTTTGCTTTTGCAGGATAACTGCAGTCTGATTCACAGATTAAACGTAAAGCAATGCAGTATATGAGCTTTGTGTGTGAAAGCAAAATATGTTCCCTGCATGGGAAAAAAAAGAAAATTTGCACCTTTTAAGCTGGCCACACAGTAGAGCGATAATCGGCCCGATCACATAATCATCGCCAGATCGGACCCATAATCACTGTAGTGTGTGCTGCAGATAGTGATAAAACCGTCCTCAAACACTTGGGTCTGATTATGTTATTGGACTATTAGTAATAATATCAGGGTTGTCGACTTTTAAAAGCTTCCCTCCGGGCTTCCCTCCATGGCTGACACTGCACCTGTGTTACTCTCATACTCTGGACCAGCCCCGTAAATAAGGTATATGATGCCACAATGTAACCTTTCTTTTCTCTGACTGGGGCAACATCAACCCATGTTTTCTACATTACATTCCTAGTAAGCTTGTGATGGGCCCCTTTATACATGATTATGGGACAGTGTATTTTTAAGCACTTATGGAATGGTCAGTAACTTATTGAGTCAGGGGAGGCCTTATATTCCAGAATACACTGTTATAATACAGGGTTCCCGGAATATTTGGGCAGTTCTCCTGGTATCCCGGGAGAGCAGGCAAAGCTCCTGCAAGCCCCACTAGCTATTAATATCTATTGTAATCCATGGTGTTACTAGGGATGTTGTCATCAAGTCCCGCCCATTCCCTGGAACACTAGCAATTACAGAAGTGATTGACAAAGGGTGGGCGCGATTTGCATAAACTGCATCATTAAGCCCCACCCCTTATAGAAATCTATGGCTTCCCCCTGGGTTCCCCTGGATGAAAGCTTTAAAAAGTCGGTAACGCTGTTATAATACAATGTTTCAACCAAGTGTAAGACTGTTCTCTCCAGACAATAAAGAAAAGAAGAATATATATAATAACATTTGCATTCAGCTAGAATGGAATTTCCCTCTCTATATATGATTAGTGTATAAAAATAGATAAAGTTATCGACCCTGATTCAGAGATTGAAAATAAGAGAGGAAAGTTACACCTGGGAAAAACCATGTTGATTTTAGGGGGAGTCAAATTTCATCAACAGTATTATAGTTGAAAGGTGATGTGTCCCAGCCCAAGTCTAAATAACAGTGTAAAAGTGAAGCTGGTCACTCTCTGTGTGCAAGTAAAGTAAAGTGTTCTCCCTGCATGCAAAGAATATTTATTTGACTGCCCCTGAAATCAACATGGTTTTGCCCAGGTGTAACTTTCCTTTCTTATTTTCAGGTTTTGAATTTTGTGTAATGAAAAAATTGTAAACATGGTAAGTAAAAGTGTGCTAATAAACAAGTTTGAGAGAGCACATGTGCATCTGGAACTGTTTGTGTAGTCTAGACAACTTAAAGACAGGATTCTTCCAGTCGGCATAAGAATAATAAACTAAAGAGTATATAGGTTATTTCTGAAATGCATCATGATATGCATCAAAAATGACATATACATAAAAAAGTCATTGAGAGTAAGTCTTGTTTTCTGTTATAATATTTACCTATGGGTTGTAGTGAATGATATTGTGTATTAATACAGCTATCTCATTAGCATTTGGGTACATTTTTCTGTTTGTTACACAAATGTCAGCCTATAGGTGGTTTATTTACAGAAGTGGCAGCTTGAGTGCTTGTTGTGCTGGTACCGTGATCTGCAGGGATACATCAGAAAGCCAAGAATGTGCCATTGTCCTCACCCTCACTTTGCTCCACACAAGTGGCAGCTAAATACATAAGACTGTGCCCAAATCTTCTGCTGACATAAAGGCTTGCACAACATTGTCATCTGCCATTAAAACAACTAGGCCTCTTTCCACCCAATGCTTGAAAATGACAAATTGAAGCTTTTATTACCCTACATTTTCTTGGAATATATAGCACATACTGTATACTGTATATGATCAGTTGTCAGATAAATTCTTGTAAATAAAGTTTATGATGTACAAGTACAAACCTGCAAATCACACAAACCTATGTTTGTTATCACTCTCTATGTTTATTTTCTGTGTCTGTTCATAAAATTTTGCTTTACTTATATAATATATTAAACAATAAAAACAATAATAACAATAATCAGTTCTAAATATAATATACACCTTTATTTAAATCATTTTTATTGAAAGTTTTATAGTCAGCAATACAAATAACATTGTACATGCAAAATACAGAATTCAGCATAATCCACACAAAACAATGGGAACAGTTTGTTTGATTGCACACTTCAACTGTGTCTGTTTTCATAAACAATAATGAATGCAAAAAGAGAAATAAAGCCTGCCATTTAAGAATAACATACACCTTTATAAATTCTATTCAAACTACAATTGTTCTGTATATTGTGTTTACAAAAATGGGACCGGATCCAGAATTAATAGCGTCAGGTGATTTACGCACGCAAGGTGCGTAAATCACCTGACTGAACGGAGGGCGCATGCGCCCTCCATATGTTACGCTAGGATTAATATAGTAATCCTAGTGTTTAAACAAGCGGACGGAACTTTGTCCGTCCGAGCCCATTTGTGTGCAAATGGGCCGTGCTTCCCTTCCGCCCGCTGGGAAGCATGTAAAGTGTACAGTGTGGGAGGGGGCTCCCACACTGTAGGGGATCAGCGGTCGTACGGACCGCTGATCTGCCCGTCGCCTTTAAGGTAGGCTTATGGCAGCGTAAGCTGCCATCAAGTCCACATGACAGAGGGGAGTGACAGGGGGTGTGCACTCCCCTCTGTCTCGCGTTATTTCAGACCCGTGCGCGCGGGAGTCTGGATCCGGTCCCCTATTATGATTATACCGGCCGGTCGAAGCATGTAAAGTGTACAGTGTGGGAGGGGGCTCCCACACTGCAGCGGATCAGCGGTCGTACGGACCGCTGATCCGCCCGTCGCAGTTAATGCAGGCTTATGGCAGCGTAAGCTGCCATAAAGCCCGCACGACAGAGGGGAGTGACAGGGGGTGTGCACTCCCCTCTGTCTCGCGTAATTTCAGACCCCCGCGCGCACGCAAAGCACGCGGGGGTCTGGATCCGGTCCATGGTTTGCAAGAATCCGTGCTAATCGTAATGCATTCAAACCCACCCAGAGCTAAGAGTAATGGGCCAGATCCAGACTTAAGGTTGTTTTACGTACCCATATTACGCACTACAAGGATAATGCACTCCCCCTGGCACGCCCCTCACATGCAGGTAACTTAGCTGATTTACATGTTCCTTGTGTACATCTGGTTGTACGTATCGCCTTGTTGTAGGTAAGTGCCTAACCCAGCCCATACTGTACAATTTAAATGCCTCCCTCTGCCCACAATGCGTATATTCAGCTTGTGTAGGGATTTCAGGCCCTAACATAAGGAGTTAAGATGAATAACATCTGCTGCGCGCATGCGCAGTGATTCACACAGCCACATTTATGCACGAGTAAATTAGTCGTTATTAAGTCTGAATCTGGCCCAATGACACTGAGCTGGGTTTGCAAGTGGGTGTTCCCTCTTAGTTTGCAGCGTATGCTTTCTGTCTACCTGCATACGCCTCCAGACTTTCAGGCTTCTAGGAATTTTTGCACTGTTGAGATGGAAAAATGAATGTAGTCTCTGGCTGTCAAAAGTCACACTGTGGGAGTGGCTAAAAAGTGGTTAAAATGTGTGGATGTCCGATAAGTTCAGACCAGTGCAGTGGATTCCTCCAAAGCTTCTCGCTTGTAGATCCGCTGCTCTACATTTTTATACACACTCTTCATGCAAACAAGTACTTGGTGGGTTAATGTACCACGGCTATACAATGTGTGGGCAAAATAAGGAAGATCATATTGAAATCATTTTAACTTCCTTTAAACCGATTACATGCATTTATTTTATTATTCAGGATAAACCCTCAGGCACCTAATCTGCTCCTCATCTAATTCATCAATACATGCAGCACTTTTAAACATCCACAAACCATTATATCCTTTTGTGCAGTTGTACATATTGCTTTTATTAAGTGACTAATGTATGGCAGCACTGACAAAAATGGCCAAAAAATATGGCGATCTGTTGTATACATGAAGTCTTGGTAGCATCATGTGGCATAAAGCTACAATGTATGGCCAGCTATCCATTTCTGCAATGCGGGAGTTAAAACATTTAAAGGATCCCTGATGTGGTCCTAAAAGGTTTATTTGTGGACCAATGGGGCTGATCCAAAACTCCGCCGCCCGCTGTATTTACGGTGGGCGGATGCACAAGATCAACATTTCTGCCAATCTGAACATGCGCCGGGCATGTTCAGATTGGATCGGGCATCCCTAACTGTTGCGTAGTTACAGCGAGGGGGCGTTCCTCGCTGTAACTACGCAACAGTTAGGCAAGGAAGGCGGGGGAAGTGAGATAATGAGGGCAGGAGGGCAAATTTGGGCCGTTACGATCCTGTGGCCGGCTTCATTTCACACTGTTACGCAAGATGAAGTTAGGGTAGCTTTCAGCCGGCGTAGCAGTGTGTAATTACGCCGGCCATAGGGGGAGTGTCGGGGGAGAGCACGCCGATACGCTGTGTGTTAGTCAGGATCAGGTCCAAGGTTACTGACACACTACAGAGATCTAATGTATCCCTCGCTCCCAAAATTAACAAATCTACCCAAACGTTAAACATGTCCGCAGAACCATGTTCATTGCATTGTATGTGCTGCCCCTTATTGTGTATCAAATCCGGAATGTTGACTGCATATGCTGTATGCCATAAAATGATATTGTGTTCCGCACAGAGCCTAGAGCCTGGGCTAAGTGATAGATACATATGTTTAAATCTATTTTAAACTATAACAAAAGCAGTGTCACCAATAAGAGAAATGAATACAGATCAGATGTTATTTTGGCTGACGTCGTTTGCTGTCTGGAAAGTGTAACAGACAAGTGTTTGGTCGCTGACAATATTGCAGGTTTAACCCTGTTAGTATAACCTGAGCTGTACTGGTAATTTGAAAATGTATGAAAGGAGTGTGTTTAGAAAGACATTGCATATGACGACTGGGTCAGAATATCCGGTATCTCCAGAGTAAGCTTCCCTGTGATATAATGTAGAGCACTTACATTTTATATTGTCTGATACTTACCACGTTTTCTTTTCTTCTGGCCAGGCCTGTCCCGGGCTCTCTTTCTTCACTATTGCATCTACACAACAGACAACGACAACCCATGCCTGCTTCTATGCCTGGCACACTGCCCAATCCCACCATGCCAGGATCCTCTGCCGTCTTGATGCCTGTGAGTTATTCATTTATCTATGTTGTTACCAGTTTGTTGCTATAAAATAAATCTTACTGTTACAGAGAATAAGAATGAATTTCATACTTGGTTCATAAGACATTTCTTATCTTTTGGGAGGGGGGATTTTGGGGGAAGTTAATTCTATACTATCACTGTACCTTACTGGTGGGCCTATGATTGAGGCTACTAGGTGGAATTCGAATTGGCTAGAAAAATAGCTTGCTACTGTTAAGAAAAACACATATCCATTTTTCTCCCCAGCAAATTATCCAGTGAATTAGACCTGTATTTGTGGATTATACACCAGCTGCATTCAGCTTATTACATTAGAGAAATAGCACAGATCCTTACATCACATAGTATACAAGTTATACAGTAGTTTATGTCTGAGCACTAAAGCAAGATTGCAAACAACCAATCATTGGGCTGGATCCAGACCTTGTTAAGTGATTGAAATTAGTTACTCCTGGTCTAAACCATGTTGATTGCAGGGGGGTCATATTTCATCTGTTGCAAATAGTATTAGAGTTGAGAGGTGATGTTTCCTATCCCAAGTCTAAATATCAGTGTGATAGTAAAGCTGGTCAGTATCTGTGTGCAGTAAGCAATTCCCTGCATGCAAAGAATACAATTAACTTGGCTCCCCCTGAAATCAACATGGTTTATCCCTTGAGTAACTAAGTTCATGCACTTAACAAGGTCTGGATCCAGCCCATTATCTATATGTATAATCAGCTATTTGTAGCAATCCCTTCGGGCCGGGTTCACAACAGCGTTTTTTTCATACATCATTAATTTACCGAATATAGCTACTACGCATGCGTAGTAACTATTTTACTCTATCTACGTAGCATTTCGTTACGTAGATTGCGTACATGTGATGTGTAAAGACTGCATGTACGTAATCTACGTAACAAATCGCTACGTAGATAGAGTAAAATAGTTACTACGCATGCGTAGTAGCTATATTCGGTAAATTACGGACATATGAAAAAAAAACACTGTTGTGAATCCGGACCTTTGTCTGCAAAGGGGGGGGGGGGGGGCGGGGGGATA
>WWET01000717.1:198573-210249 GCA_011038615.1 Limnodynastes dumerilii
TATATATATATAAAGGGAAATGTACAGACACTCCTCTCTGTGTCCACAAAGATACTTCTCGGGGTGCCCTTCCAATAAAAATAGTATATAAGCAGAGCAAAAGGGAGTCACTCACGATTCTTCAATGAAAATAGTAAATTAAGCCTATCCGGCTATTTATTCATAGGAATGAAGTAGTTAAGCCGACGCTTCAATGGTCAACACGATTTTCATCAGGGCAAGAAAAAGATAAACAATAGTGGCCATTGCTGTAAACTATTCTATGCTGCTTCCTTAAATTTGACCTACTATTATAGATGCTTAGCTACTCTATTCTACTTCTTTTATATATACCCTCAGAGAATAGATGTCTTTATTTCAGACTCAGATTGGCCATTAGGGAAGGTACAGATGGGCACTTACGTTAACAGATTGTAATAAATGGAGTTTTATAATTAGCACTTTGTACAGTTTAATTTCTTCCGAATTTCCTTCATTAACTAATACTGTATGTGTTAGTGTGGTCCCGTTGTCACACCCTCTTTTTTATATTTAATACCGAAATCATCAAAACAAATGTAGTTTGCAATTATCAGGCTTTAGAAGTATAATTAGTGGAGACAATGTTTCTCTAGCGATACTGAATGGCTCTGATTTGGCAGGGATATACCCGTTTACGAAACTGCTTGTGTAAAATGCTTTATGCATTTTTCATGTGTTTTCATTTAAGGGAAAGATAACCTTGCTTGTGTGCACCACAGGCTGTCTTGATATGCTTTCCGTGGGTGTATGTCACAGTGTTTCTCATATCCCACACAGATGGAAAGACAGATGTCAATGAACTCCAATATCATGGGGATGCAGGGTCCCAACCTAAGCAACACTTGTGCTTCACCTCAAGTCCCTCCAATGCACTCAGATGCCAAAATGGTAAGAACACATAAAGCTGTTTTCATTGATCTAGATTAGAGTAATTGATATGCAGATCCAGAGGTTTTGTTACACACACATACATGCTAGTAATATATGCTGGTCTTGCATACAAATCCAGGGCACATTACAAGGTTTTGTTGTAAGGGCAAACTTGTTGCGTTTTTCCTGCTAAGGTGCTGTATTGAATGCATAGGTGGTCTTTGCTAGTCTGGCTGGTAGATGTGTATTGGCACAATCCTTGCAGAGATAAACCTATTAATTGGGGTATTTTGTTTAATGATTTTGCATTATTTGTTTCTCTCGTTAAACTTATCTAAGTCCCTACTATCAGACTTTGTATCATTGTATTGTTTCATCAACATAGACAGCAGCAACTAAAGCAATGATATTACACCTCTAATGTCTGATATCATTGGGCCTGATCCAGATTTAATAGTAAATTCCAAATGTAGCCACTGCAGTGGAGGTTAGATAATGTCTAGAATTTTTGACCCAAAATACAGCATGCAGGAGAAAAGGTCACTCCCCCTGATCTCTTACCCGTGGAAAGTGGATCCATTCCCTAGACCCTATCTAGACTCCACATGGGATTACTGGATCGTAAGTAAGTGGCCCTCACCCCCCCTTGCGCACGGAACACAGCATCGGGTGGCACATGCATGCACCGTTCCTTTTCAGAGCTGACATATGTACATTGTGTATGTAAGTCAGCAGAATTTATTAATACTGGATCAGGATGTTGGAAGGCATTGTATAAACACCCCTTAGAGAACTCAGAGATGCTCTTCTATAACTTAGAGTCTTGTACATGTGAACAAACCCTATCCCCCCTCTCTGTCTTTTGGTAATTCCCCACAAGTTATGATCTCTTGTTTAATAAGATCTTTCTATATCAACACACAGACTCAATTTCAGCTTATTTACTGTGGTTTACTGTCTGTATGCATTATACTTCTGACTCTTTTCCTTGTGCCTGAGGTGTGGATTCCCATTGGATTTTATTTATATAATAATAATAATGACTTTGTTTTTGTTGAATGTATTTTGTATTTTGTGGTAAACATCCTAAATAACATTTTATAGTATAACAAAAAAAATGACATTTGGGTTGCTGTTATATTTATAGTTATTAAGCAATTCATATATAAAACAGCCGATTCCTGTGACTACTATGTTATAAAGAAATGTAAATAATTGTAGAGCGGCGTTTGGGCGATGTTCTTGTTTGGCAATCGGATTTTAGTATTATAAACTATTGTTGGCACATAAACATATTTTGCACCAATTAGACATTTTCCATGCTGTCCAGTCAAAGCTTACTGACTTAATTGTGTATAATGTTAAGCCCATTCAGACAGAAACATATACATCGGCCTATACATTGGGGTCTGTTAATGCATTATTAATGCTTATTACTAACTTCCCTTGTTAGTAGCTTGAACATGGTAATATTTTTTTCATTGTGTCTTGTTTTGAAATGGTGGTCCGGATTCACAGTTATGTAGTTTTCGTCTTACTTACGTCTAAAGACCGCGCTTACGCAATCTACGTACAGAAATGGTGGTACGTAGATAGCATAAATAAGCTAAGACGCATGCATAGTAGCTCAATTCTCAAAACAACGTACGGAAGGCTAAAACTACGTAACTGTGAATCCGGATCGGTGTCTTTGCGGTTTATAACCACTTCTCTAAGTCTATGTTCAGAACAATATATTTTCAAATTCTGTCTAATACAATGATAACCGTATGCCATAGCCTGTGTATTCTATTGAAGTTATGTCATGGCACATATGCTTCTAAAAGTGACTTAAGACAGGAAATCGCAATTTCAAATAATCTTCTGAAAACACAGAAATACAAACATTTGTAAAATGATTCCATCACATTTGATTTTAATTTTACAAATGGAAATGTTTTGTTCTGGTTTAGCTTGTAGTAGAGTAAACCAAGTAGTTTGTTTCCATGGCTGTATTTGTATACTGAGGGATTGTTGAGAGGTTGTCAGCAGTAATCAGCATGCTACAAATGGTTTGGAACGTAAAAGTGCAGGCCTTATGTGCAGAGCACACAATCGTAGCTATTCGGGAAAGATGTCATAAACAGATGTGCATATTATTTGCAGTATTTTATTCAGCCTGTGCCAGGGAGAAATATTTTTGTATTGTCATAGAAATGATTTGACTGCCTCTAACAGATGTGGTTGTCTAATTGATAATGGTGTTGTTACTAATGACAGTAAGCGTAGAAATTCTCTTAAGTCTCTTAAGATGTCTCTTAAGATGTTTTTTTAAGGTCATAAAACTCATAGGATTTTCCACTGTCAGGTGGTTTGTAAATGTCACCAGTCAAGGATGCTGATTTTTGTTTTTCTGTCTTATGAAACACTTTTTGTTTACTAATACTATTTATTTTGATAGCAGATTTGCAGCATGTCACATGCCAGCAAACCAATAAAAATACAAAGACATGGGTGAAAAGCACAGATAGAAACAATAAATTCAAATAATTGGTTCCTTTCTGCAATTACCAATTACATTCTTTAACCACTGAGATGCAAATCAATCAGATTCAAGCTTTCAAAATGTCAGATAGAATCTGATTGGTTGCTGTGGGCAACATCTCCACTTTTCCTTTCCCACAGCTTAGTAAATCTGGCCCCTAGAATTATTCGTACATCTCCCCTTTCTCCATACTCGTCACTGTTGACAGAAATTTTCATGCTTTGTTTCTTGCAACATCTGAACATTTAAACTGTTGTTCTAGTACTTGGGATACCGTGAGCTAATTTACACAGTACAAATACTATGGCCTTCTTCTATCGGGTGCGCCTAAATTTCCTCCAACAGTGTATTAGATTGCAGAGCTAGATGGTGGCTTTTGAAAATGTGAGTAGCCAATGAGAGGACTTGGCTTTGCTTAGTATAGACTTCTGCTCCTAGCTTGGGGAATCGTGTTGAATCAAGTTTAACATTGCGGAGCAGGGTTATTACAAGGCGATAAAGATTTAGGATTTGGGTGTCCCTGGATTTGCTGTAGAAAACAGATCACATGCTAGATTTTGCAGGCACATTAGGTTTAATAATTTACTGTAATGGGACACATATCATATGCGTTTCAGTAGCACATCAGTCTAACAAGTCATACATAAGACTTCTCCTGACAGTATTTTGGGATAAATCCAGAATATGAAATATAGGTTGAGACTGAGACCTTTGAATAGTTTTGTTTGCCAAGCTTTGATGAAAAATATCTGCTGTACATATAGTGCACTTTTAGGTCCATTGAAATTAAGTCGCTGACAACTTGCTTGAACCGGAATCTGTAGTATATCTCGGAGCCACAGTCAGTGCAGCTAACCGCAAGCTACACCTTCCTCTATTTAGATGTATAAAAGATTAAAGAGTCATTAAAACAAATGGATTTATATAAACATAGTGGCTTATTAATGTAAGCAGCAATGTTGCCATATAGACAATGGCTTATCCTGTATTTTTTTTTCTGCCCCTTTGCTTTATTTATAACCTCTGCATATTACCATTTGGCCTTTCTAGGTCTTATAATGAACATTAATTGATTAGCTGGATCCAATAGAAGCTTTAGCACTAGTAAGTACTATCCCAGTGGGCAAGCAGCTAAATACTTTATGAGGTAATTATAATGGCAGTGCCTTGCAAAATGAGTCCTTTCAGTAAAGAATTCTCAGAGGGGCATGTTATTGGTTTATGGGCATATTTTTACAGACACAACAGAAGCTGATGGTAGCTTGAAATTGTTCAGTGTAGTAAGAGGATTTTTAAGATTGTTATATGTGTATATATTTTTTCCCTACTTTTTTATGTATATCTATTTTCAAGTAATGAATGAGTTTATTTTTTATTACAGCTGCAAATTACATTGCCACTATTTAAATAACAAAAGGGTCTTTTGATGTGGCTAGTTCCCTACAGCTGCCACCAATCTAATTGGTTCTGTGGGATGTAAAATACCATCATGCCAATACTGTTGTTTCAGATGTATTTACATCCTGAGGTGAAATTTGCTCAGCCTGGCTCCGATATTTGTATGATTTACAACCAATGTCACATTAAGCCAGGCCAACGTCTCAAATGACCTTTACTGTCAAGCCCAAGTTCCAAAGCTACGTGGAACAACCATGACTGGAAAATTCTATCCAATGACCAGACCAGCACACTCCTTGTATACGCTGCGCCTCCTAAATGGCATTGGGTTTCCATTTCAGTGTGACACTAAGCTTTCACAGCAGTCAATGTCAATAGAAGACCTTCTGCTGAGTGAAAACAGAAGCGTGCTCGGTATAATTTGGTGTTTGGTGTTTGTGTCTGGTTAACGAATCAGCTTCAGTCTAAGACCAAGAAATGAACGAGACTCACTTCACACATCATCACTCTACTCTGTGGCTGCTCATTAATTATACTTTTCAATACTATGACTTTTGCTCAAACTAATCAAAAGAAAACACATTAGGTACATAGTTTTCCCCTTTAAAATGTTTTTTGTGTGAGTGCAATGTTCATTTACAGTAGGTAATGTGTTGCAGGCAGACAGAGGCTTGGTTTCTACAACCACTTTTAGATAGCTATACCGCATTCTTTGTGATGACATGGCTACCCTACAAAGAATCACTATAAATGTTCTATATGTGTTTGTCAGAAGAAAGAAATTCATAAACGACCAATGGCTGACATTCCGCTCACACCTTTCACACCAACTATGAAATAATGACGTATTTGTATTTTAAAAAGGGGGCACATATTTATTAATTGGAATTGGTTTTTTTGACTATGAAATTTGTTAAGAAAAAAGGTGGCAAAAGAGCAGTTGGGTAAATTGAGGAACATACATCCTCTGTCCTTGGCGCCCCCCATGTAATGGATTTAGTATGGTCACTATCCCCCTTCAGAGTGCACGCCACGGGAGTACTGTGTTGGCAGACTAGGAACCGTCCACAGGGCTTGGCATTTCTAATTAGCATCCAGGGGTGTGCCTAACCATGTCTTAATACCCCTTCCCCATGTGCCAACTAATTGCTGACTCGCCCACTGCTACCGCCAAACCTATGCCCCGTCTGAAAGAAAGACACTTTAACTTGTAATCTTAATACAATTAAAGAGGAGGGAAGGAGGGAAACCTTTTTGAAGAAAGAGGCATTACAAAATGGCAGCACAGCATACCCTGAATATTGGAATATAACACACTGTGTCTTCTGCTGGAACTAGGGGTAGACAGCCTGTTACTCAGTATTCACAAACAGTTCATCAGTTCTACAGTATGTTTTCAGTGTCATGCTGTTAGGACACTGCATGGCTTCAGATTTTATCTGTTGTATCATAGGACTGTATCCAGACCCCAGCACGTTTTCCATATGTTCAGGGGTCTGTCCATCAGAGAGAGAGAGGGGAGTGCACGCCCCCTGTCACTCTCCTCTCTCATGCGTGCTTTATGGTAGCTTACGCTGCCATAAGCCTGCTTTACCTCTCTCGTGTGAATCAGCGGTCCATACAACCACTGATCCGCAGCAGCAGGAGCCCCCTCCCACACTGTACACCTTGCATGCTTCCCCACACTTGCGTTAGTGGATGAAGGGGAAGCACAGCCCATTTCCTCTACAAGTTCCGTCCGATTGTTTATACACTAGGGTTACTATAGTAACGCTAGCATAACGCATGCATAACTTCTAGCATAACGCATGCATAACTTCTAGCATAACGCATGCATAACTTCTAGCATAACGCATGCATAACTTTGTGTGTGTAAGTGACTTGATGGTCCTAATTCTGGATCCAGCCCATGGTCATCACATTACATTATTTAAAAAAATTCCAGAACATTAACACATTCATATTTTATTGAAAACACAGTTGAGACCCCCCCTACATGCACACACACACACACACACACACATACACACACACACACACACGTCTGTTACTTAACATTCAGTTCTACAATTTTTTATTTATTTTTTTAATGTATGTGCATACAATGAGTAAAATGTGATAAATCACAGAGCATAACTTGCACAAAAAATATCTCTGACATTTTGCCAGTCCAGGTCCACTTCACTGACCATTTTCACAATTTCTATTTACCCTGGAATCTAAGTACAAATCATCAAATTGTGACTGCTAAGTTAATAGGGAAATAAAGGGATAAAAAGTTTAATAAGAGGAAATCTGGATATTATTAGTAGGACCACTGGTCACAGAAACTGTGGATCAGCGAGCGATAGATAGATAGATAGAGAGAGAGAGAGAGAGAGAGAGAGAGAGAGAGAGAGAGAGAGAGATAGATAGATAGATAGATAGATAGATAGATAGATAGATAGATAGATAGATAGATAGATAGATAGATAAAGTAAGATATTTAGTGATAACTAATATATGAGTAGCAGCTCTTGGGGTTACAGTGTTTATTATGTTTCTAAGGATACCACACGCACTGATTAGATTGCTCAGCGCAACTGCCGGATTTTTATGTTTTTGATGTAAAATCCGGTTGGCGGAGCAGTCAGGCTCAGAAATCACACTTGACATAATTTTTGGCATAATTTGGAGATAGCTGTTTATCCAATATCGGTAACGCCAATATTCGCTTATCCTCACCTAGCAATGCAGAAATGCTCGGCATTATGTAATAACACAAAGAAATAAATCAATTCTTGGAATTCTTCTATTACACAATTAACACAATTTCAATCAAAATTAAAATAAAAAATCAGACATTAACTATAGAGCTCAGGGAACATATTGATTCTTTTTTATTTTTTACTAGCTATATGTTCACCCTTATATTGCACCTTTCCCTGCTATAAGCATGTAACACAGAGAACATGTCTCTCTACTATGTTCAGTCACAATGGACCAGTTTATCCACTATCCGCACTTAAAATGTATGCTTTGTGCAACATTTAAATGTGACCTGCCAGATATTTAATCTGGGACTTTCCAGTTTTATTAGTCACTCAGTAACAGTCACTTTTAAATCCTCCATTTTTTTTAGAGAACAATATTTATTAAAGCACAGAAAATAAATGACATCTACAAATGATTAACATCAACCAGACAATTGTGCACTAAATAATCATATGTAAATACTGGTGAAAAATAATGTTTATTGATATGAACAATTAAAATCAATTGAGCGGATAGCCCTATGTGTTCAATAAATCAGCTAGAAATACAAATAACACCTGTTAGCCTAGTTTTTAATAGGAAAGTGCAATATCCGCATAAGCGTACCATTATCATAAGTTTATGCCTCACAGACTATTAGGGTCTAGGGTCTTGAACCTACATAATTCAAAACAAGAAGTTTGGCCAAAGCAGCTCCAGACCCTCTTTTCAATGGCCCCAGAATGTACTGTACTTTAGCGTTGTGTCTTGTTAGCCAGATATAAAGAGAGACGAGCATTTTCTGTGACGTTGTACCAGTGTTTTGCACCTTCTAGATAAATACCAGCACATTTGAGCAAATTTAATAGCTCTTTGCCAACAGTTACATTTATTTGCAATCTTTTTGTTTAAATAGCAGTCATATGCAGGGTGATTTTGTGACCCTGCCTTAGAAGAAGAATAATTTCCCAGCATTTCAAATAATGCCCCCTAGTGGCAATACTTGAGCATGTTTTTTTTTTTTTTACACACATAAATCTTGTGCTTGATTCTCCACTATACCCTTAAACTATTTTTCCTATAGTTACATGTAAGATTTATGCTCTGGCAGTATTAAATATGTATCACTGAAAAGCAGGTTCTTTGAAGGTTGGACTGAAAAGAAAACAAATGTGCCAATTTAGCATTTAAGTAGGAATTACAAAAGCATGGTGTGGATGTTTGGCATCACCTCAAACCTTTATGGTTACTAATGTGTATAAATGTAACTGGAGATAATGGAGAGTACAGATATGTTTTCCTACTGTTACAATCAGACAATGCTGAGAAAACCACATGGAGGTATTGCTGGGATGCAAGGTAACATTTTACATACTCCCACACACCTTAATGAGGGTTATAGAGCTTTTATTTCATCCAAGCGTCTCAATGCTCATGTTTACATGATTAAATGAAAGCACTGTAGGCTGTCGTCGAGCACATCTGCATGAATGGTATCTTTGTAAAAGAATGAGGTCACTGGTGAAGGGAGAGTGGAGTAAGAACACAGCTGAAGCTACAGCTTTCCCCTGTGCATGGACTGCTGTCTGCTTGCTGCAGAAAACACATTGGGAACCATTCATCAAAGTCTCCCGGCTGGTGCAGACTTCTCTGTCCTATCCACTTTCATTTTACAGACATAACCTGATTAAAAAGCTAAACCATATATGTATATCTTATACATGATGAGAATTGCATGTCTAGTTTTATTACATTTAGGATGACACTTGATATTTTTAGGGATTCATTGGTAGAGAGTATATAATCATTCTGCCCATCTAGTAAGTGTGGCATCAAAGAAAAAACTGGTTTGGATCAGCAGAGCACAGAACAAGGACTGCTGATAGGCAGGTGCAACTAAGCAAACTACATAATGCAGACTAGAAGGGCGCGTTCTAATTAACCGCGATGCCTGGTCGCTGCGCTTTTCTGCAAATTTACATCACAGATTTTAGCTCACACCTCACTGACGTTATTCCCATCTCCGCCTTTAATTGAATCGGGTCTAAAAAATTATAAAAGTTTATATTATAATTATATTTTATACTTATAATTTTTCAAATTATAAAAAATTGTTTCACCCAAATGCCCTCTCTACGCATTCCTTTCCTATTAAACCACATGGGAGCCAGGCATGTCTTTCATTGTGATGATCATGGCCTATGTATCTTTGAAATTTATTAGGCATAAAAGGCCTGATCCAGACCTACGCCCGCCGTACTAGCTACGGCGGGCGTAAGCGTAAGATCGGCTGAAAAGCCGATCTGTGCATGCGCCGGGCAGATGTTGCCCGGCATAACTACGGCAACGCCCGATCAACGATCGGGCATCCGTAGGAGCAGCGTAGTGACGCTGGAGGGGGCGTCCCCCAGCGTTACTATGCTGAGGTTAGAGAAGGGAGGCGGGGGGAGGGTAATGAGGCTGGGAGGGCTGCGTTATCGTACTAACGCCGCCGTCCCAGCGTATTTACAGTCCCTTACGCCGGTTAAAGTTAGGGTAGGCTTCAGCCGGCGTAAGGGAGTGTAAATATGATAGGGCAGGGGGAGTGTCAGGGGGAGTCCCACGATGTAACGCTGAGCGTTAGTACGCTCAGCGCTACATCGTAGGTCTGGATCAGGCCCAAAGTGCGCCAATTCCTGTCTATTATGGTAACTGAAAGAGCTGCGAGATAAGATCTGTGATGCTAATTTGCTAAACGATCCGGAGGCACATAGCACTTTTATCTGAATCTGCTCCTCACATGTGACAAGGGAGGAGCAAAGTGGATACTGAGCTGCAGATTGTGGTGGCCAAACATTGTTGGAATCATTGACTTCTCTGGCAGTCTGGCTTTAGTGCATGATATCCAGCAAGGAAAGATCCAAAATGCAAAGAAAACAACACTTTTCCATCTCTACATAGATGTCATATTAACACCCTTGCCTTGCCTTGCCATAATGCACCAGCATATTAGTGTGCAGTACTTGCCATAATGCACCAGCATATTAGTGTGCAGTACTCGCATAACAGAACATTTGCAGATAATGTCAAGAAAAGTCCTGTTTGTCATGAAACGCATAGGAATAGGAATTTTCCTTGTTCAGCCTAATAATCTAGGGGCTGATTTAGAGCTGGAAGCAAAAAAATGTTGTTCCATGGGTGGGGTAGCACATTTAAAATATGCTAATAGGATTCATGAGTATTTCTGCACCTTTTTTTTATTTTTATAAAAACACTGGTTTCTGACCAAAAACCCGTGAACCCTGGTTTTTGGTGGTGATCCTGTTCCCGGGTCTAATAACCCAGGACTTAGACACGGCAAAAAAGAATGGTTTTTTCCTGTGTCCAGTTGCAACGTGAAAGGTACTGACCCAGGTTTTTCACCTAATACACCTGATTAGAGGGATTTGTTACTGTTGCTATGCAACAGTAAACAGGTCCCTCCCAGGGGGCCGCGCACAGCCGCTTCACAATGCCAGGGCAGACCCGGAACGCAGAATTTCCCGGTCTACTCAGCTGTACTTAACAGGTTTTTGTTAAAAAAAAAAACCGGTGAATCACCCGGGTTGATAAACCCTGGTTATTGCCGCGATTGAGATCTGACAGCGGCATGGTTACTTGCAACCTGTCCCTAGAAACAATAACCTTTTTAGGCTTATTGAGGGATATTAAATAAGGGTTTCCCTGAGTTTTACATCATGAGCATTAGGTTAAAAATGCAATAATCATTCTCCAGCTTTGATTTCCTCTTTCAAGAAAATATCGATTTGCTTCACTAATATCGCTTTCACATCACCATTGCCATGTCAAAAAAAATGCTGCGTTATAAGTCCACAAAAGGGTCTACCCATTTCACAAGTGCAAACACAAAAATGGAAGTTGGTCAATCAATTTATAGGTAAATGCAAACAGGTGCATGAAAGGCCGGGGGTAATCTGCCAGCCACAGAAACAAAGGAAAAAAAATGCCTCAGCAACACTGCCATAAACCAATGACAGACTATACCGTCTATCTGTAACATAAAACGCAGAAATGTCCGTTACACAGTTTATATATATATATATATATATATATATATATATATATATATATGAAAAGACCACACACACAGC
>WWET01000717.1:211459-234970 GCA_011038615.1 Limnodynastes dumerilii
GAACTCCCCCCCACTCCCCCCAAGGAAAATAACCCCCAGCGCCAGACCTTATTTGCTGAGCCCCCCACCGCAACGGCCCCACCATGCTCCATCTGAAAAGAAAAAGTTAAAATCATAATAAACAACTAAAACTATAAGGGAGGGAGGGTGAATTCTCTACGACGAGTGCCCCACTCCCCTTCCACTAGCCCTATATGTAATTCTAACTCCACCCCCGCCCCCTATCTAAAACCTACCCACCCCTAAGATCCTTAACCCCTTGCTTTCTAGATGTCTGACCAGGACACCTGCCTGTTGTTTAAAGCCCTGCGGCCCTATGGGGTCCTTGGTTCTTTTTTTAATCACTCATAATAGGAAAAGACACACTTTTTGTATGGAGGCTTGACATGTATGAAATGCAGACCCTCCAACATGACCCATTCCATTAGGTACAAAATACTCTGCTCTTCAGTTTCCAACTGTCAGTTACTATGGTAACCATCTTTGTTGAAGAGGCAAATAGTTTTTTAAATATCAGTTAATTCATTTAAACCAGGTGAGTGTGACAGTTGGAAGCTCAGGAGTGGACTTAATTGTACCTAATGGAATGGGTCATGTTGTAGGGTCTGGTAATGGGGTTGCAGAGGTGAGGGTGACAAAGATCTGACTGACAAGTACCTGACAAGAAACTTCAAAGTGAAATTTTAAGAGAAAAATCTCTCACAATTGCCTGTAAAAGAAAAATGGAAGCATTTCAGGAAATGTACAGTTGTACTGAGATCTAAATATGGGGTAGCAGTGGTTTACAGCTTCTGAAAGTTATTATTGAGGAAGTACAGCATGCTATAAAATAAGCTAACCATTTTGAACTCTGTATCATTATTATGTTGTTACTACAACCACGACCTTTACTGCTTCTGTAATTTTTACCCATGATGCTCCACTGTAATACATTTCAGAGGAGAATAATCCTTTAAAAATGCCAATAAAACATTAGCTTGCATAATAAAAGTGTTTACCTGATATCTTACAACAAAAGCTATTTACAGGCTTCCATAATAAAGTGCACTAATTGTGGTCTTAGGGGGTAAAATATAAAATGAATACCACAAAAAAATGTATTTCCTTTTACCTGATCAACTCATAAAATTGTGAATCTGGGATAGAAGCCAAAAATCATCTTTTTACAACTTTCTTTGAACTCGATGCTTCTCTTTGTTTTAATTCCCATGTACCAGGCAAAGGTTTTAATTAGTAGGCTTGGAAGACAAGTTGGCACTAAATCCAAAGGCCCTGCTATTCTGCTTACCAATTCTCATAGGTGTGCACTGTGCATTCACCCATACAGATGTTTTTCTATCCATCAGAGACTGGCACACTTGGCTGATCATCAACCAAATAAGATATTTGTTCTCATTGGAGAAAAGGATGAAAGAGTTCCTGCCTACAAAAAACATATATTTACCTTTTGCAAATGGTGTTAAAAAAAATGGTGATTGCAATAGGTAACACCATAACATTCATGTGTACAACTATGCAGGTGAAAGCCATGCAGTCCTATAATGTAACAGATCATAGGACTGATCAAGAGGCAAACGCAAAATTGTTTTACATCAAGTGTCCTGTACATCTGAGCACAAGAAATATATGACAGGGTAGTAAAGTTTACTAGAAATGGAGGTTATAACTTTTCTAATTCTGCATCCTACAATGAAGATTATTATTATTTTTTATTATTGTTTTTATTATTATTTTTATCATTAACTATTAACTGTTATTAACTATGAAAAATATTTTATACACATAGCTAAGAGGGAAAATGCTGAGAATCAAAATAATAATACTAGTCAGTCTCCTGCCTCCTTTTTATAAATATGCTGTAATTAATTGATTATATTGTCCAATAATTAAAGATAAATCATTTAGCCTAGCTTTGTTTTTATCCCTTTTCACTCTGTGGCTTATATTGTCATTGGGCCTGATCCAGACTTAATAACGACAGCCAATTTACACATGCGAAAAGCGTAAGTCTGGATGTTGGTACACACTGCCACTCATCATAACTCTGATCGTATGTAACTTGTACGTGACACTTTACAGTAGAGCATCACATCCCTAGGCAAGCCGAATACACGCATTGTGGGCAGAGGGGGGGGGGGGCATTTAAACTGTACAGTATGGGACGAAATATCAACAAGATGTTGGATTGTAATATAGCAGATGCAGAGTGACCACTGATAGAGTGATTTCTCTCTCTTTTTCTATCTCTATTGTTGAGAGCTGAATTTATTCCAGATGTACCATCTGAACACAAAATTGAATTATGGAAAGTATAATTAATGCAGAGGTAGTCACATAGCGGCTGTTAACTCTCTATCAGGGCAATGTTGTACTCTGCATGCAAGTGTTACAAGGAGAATGTGCAAAACATATTGATAGATAAATTAATGTATTGGTACAACACAAGGTATTCAAGAGCTGTGCTTCTCTTGCTTAATACGCTATAATGATGATGATGCTTCTGAATGAGGATCTTTAAATATGCCCCTGGTAGTGAGTAATGTTTACAAACCTCTACTACAGCTAATAGATTACCTCTGTTGCTCTCCTAGAGGCTGTGTGGTTGCCGACTTTTGACAGCTTCCCTCCGGGAGATCCCGGAGAAAAGCTAGCGACGCATGCAGGGGCGGGGCTTGAGTTAACTAGTGTTGCTAGGCAGGGGGGCAGGACTTGAGGCCGTGGTTTCAGTGAATTTTTTGCTGGCTCTCCCGGGATACCGGGAGTACTGCCCGAATTTCGGGAGTCTCCCGGACATTCCGGGAGAGTCGGCAACCCTGGCATAGCTGTCAATTAACATGAAATGTAAAAATCTGCCTGCAATGCCCCACCCCCTCCCCCGCTTGTTTCTTATATATTTTAGTTAAGTGTGATCATGTCAACTCAGACTGACCCAGTGAGGCCGCAAGTTAATCCTCTCTGCTCTGAGGTAAATTCGCCCATCAGAGTGCCTGTGTTTTGTACATGATGCAACCACCAGCTGAATGGCGGCTGTATCATTGTTTGAAATGCTTGAAAAGTAGAAAATTGATATTGGGAATGGGACCCTATTACCCTGTTCCCAATAGCTACAGGTTGCGGCAATATATTAGGGTTTTTGCGACTCCATGGGCTAGATTTACTAAGCTGCGGGTTTGGAAAAGTTGAGATGTTGCCCATAGCAACCAATCAGATTCTAGCTGACATGCTCTAGTATGTAAAAAGAAAGTGAGAGCTAGAATCTGATTGCTTGCTATAGGCAACATCTCCACATTTCCAAACCCGCAGCTTAGTAGATCTGGCCCTATGAGTCACATCACCGCTTTCTACAATGCAGACTGCTGAGCAATTGCCGGCAGCCTGCATTCAGCTGTTTCAAAATGAAGACCATGATAATGGTGAACCACACGCCTCTGTTTAGACAGGTGACTGTATTGGCAATGAGGGGTGAGTAAATTAAACATGTGTCATCTCTGGATACCAGCCGGAGCCCTTCATCATGTGAATTTTCTAATAAAAAAGTTGGGGATTTTACATTTAATTCCTTGTAGTTCTTTGTATTAATAGATCACAGACATGACCTAGAGATGAATGAAGACATGAATGTGTTTAAATCTACATACTTTGCGGGTTAACACTCCTGCAGCAGACAGAATTGCTGTATTTCAGCCAAATTGTGATAATAATATAAAGATAATAATTTACATGCATTTTAGTATTAACTAGGGGATAGAAAGAAATGCATTTCCATGGAACTTCAGAGATGATCTATGGTTATGATACACGCAGCAAATGAAAGCATGTGCAAAATAAAATAAAAGTTCAAAGTAATCACATAAAGTATGCTATGTGAAAATCTGTTAATAAATAATATATTATGGCAGCATCTCTATACCGTAGGCAACTGTCCCAGAGCATTAGAGTAACAGCTAAAAAAGGAGAAAAACTGCACCTTGGCAAAATGACATTGAATTGAAGGGAAAGTCTGATATAAACTTTGTGAAAAGTATTTGGGTTAAAAGTTGATGTTTCTTAGCTCAAAAACTCTAAACTAAAGATTAACGCTTTTAATATATGTGTGCAAAAACTAAAAACTAGAAAGCTGCCCTGCATGCAAAAACGCATAAAGATTCATAGTTGCCAACTCTAAAAGAATGTCCCGGAGACTCCCGAAATATGGATATGGGTTTGAGGTAGGGATTTAATGCAAATCACTGTCTAAAGCCCTGAGTGTTACTGAGGATGACATCATGACATTAATCGGTATGCGTAAGTAGTGGAGGCATTTCAATTGTACAGTGTAGGCTGCTTAGGGGACTTCTAGAGAGTTCTACATTAAAGCGGAGAAGTTACGTTCGGGTTATAGACATTGAAGTCAGCTCAATTCCGTATGTGAGAGGTGAGTTTCATGGGAGTGCACTAGCCTCTTGCGTGCAGACTTTTACTATTAACTGCATGCATGTGGAAGGTGCTCCTAAGTTTGGATCAGGCCCACTATAGATAGCAGCTTTGGTTAGGCAAGGGACAGGCTTCAGCAAGTAGCGTCAGTCAAGTCCTGCCCCTATACTATCAATTAAGATGTCACCTGGAGAGGAGAAACATCAATCATTATGTAATAAGTTATAATAACCATTGCTTTGGTCCAGGGGAGTGGCTACGACAAGGCCCAGCACTGGCTGCGTTTATACTGCGTCCTGTTCTCTTTACTCTTCTCTTTAAAGACCAGAACAGGTGCCTGTGTATTATGGTTCCTGGGCAGAGGAGGTTCAGTTCTGTGGGAGCATAATGGAGATGATTGTAGTGCCCTGTCCCTATGTTTTATGTTTCTGCACACTACAGGTAACTGCTTGGACGTGATAATAGCTTGACACTGGGTGCGCAGTGATGGATGCCCTAAATGTTTGCATTGCGTGATGCCAGCCATTCACAGCACTGTCACACTAAAATCTTAAGGTCATAGGGTGTAAATCTTATTATGATTAAGTACATTTTCCCTAATGATGTCATTATTCATATGGGGACATTTTAGGGTGTCACCAGAAAACATCTCTAGTGTTTTTTCACACTTATTTGATCTTTCAATCTGCGTCATAGACCTGCCCACACTAAATCAATGCACTCTGGTACAGAAAGAATGCAAAATAAAATGTGAAGGTCTTATGTAGAAGAGTTGTTTACTTGAGTGACAGTCAATAATTTCAGTGCTAGAAACGTCCGCCCTGTTATAGCGGGGGCAGAGCAACAGGCTGACTTGTTTTTTGTTAACAGATGAAATTATGGGTGTAACTCACTGGCTATGTCTAAAGCTTTACTTCAGCAAACTGTTTACTCAGCTGTCCATGAACAGCCACTTCATGTCTTGTGGATAAATGTGAAATCCCTCTATATCATAGGCTTTATGCCACTCATCCAACTTAAATGTCACTTAACAATTGTCATACGATCACTGCACATTATTTGGGCTCACTCCAAATATATTTGTCTGTGAAGAGTGTATTTATTTATGCTCATGCTTCATATTTGTGGATATGTGAAATATTTACTTTCTTTATTGCTAAACATTGAAAATGTAATGAATGCATTTAGAAAGTATTAGTAGAGGCAAAAATGATCTCCGCTCTCCATAGCACAGATTCAGAAAAGACCAAAGCTGCTGCTTCAGCCTCCAGGCCCCACTCACAGCAGGCATGGAAACACAGACTTGGTCATGTGCCAGACAAGCCTCAATATACTGTATATACAGTATGCAGTGTGTCTGTGTCTGCCTGTGTATGTGTTAGAAGTCCATTGCATGTATCTTTCTGGTCACATAGGCTAATTGTACACAGGCATAATTTTATTAGTGCTTCTTGCTATTAGCTGCTATAGCTGTCTTATACCCCTTTCACATTGCACCAAAAACCCAGGTTGTTGCCGTAGCAAACCCCAATGACCCGGGTCGAGGTTCAGTGTGGAAGGGTCTTACTGCTTCAACCTGGTTCTAATGACCCGTGAATTGGACGCTGGTGAAAAGCAGGATTTTTCCCAGGACCAACCCGGGTAGCCGTCAGTGAGAAAGGTGAGACCCGGTTTTTAAAAAATCCGGCTTTTCACCAGTGTCCATTTCCAAAATAAAGTGATTAGGGACATGAGTCATGATATTGCCCAATGTGAAAGGGGAAAAAAATGTGAAGAGCTGGGATATTGCTGGGGTGGTGATGTGAAAGTGTTATTAGTAAGGTGATTGAGCAGAGCGAAGTCATAACTCCCAACCACTGGCGTATCTATAATGGGTGCAGGGTGTGCAGTGCACATGGGCCCCTTTAGAACTGGATGAAAATCTATGTATATAGATATATATATAGGGGTGCCGAGGGGGAAGGGGTTGGTGGAGGCCTTAGGGGATAGGGGGTCCATGTACAAATCCTGCACAAGGGCCCTCTCACTTTTTAAAACGGCCCTGCTCCCAATTTATGAGAAACGGAAAGTGAGCGAAAATGTGGCAGCATGTTAGCGGAAGGGTCTCTTGTTCCTCTCAGTAGGTGTACCTTGTGGGAGGTAGGTGTACCTTGTGGGAGGTAGGTGTGCCTTGTGGGAGGTAGGTGTGTCTTGTGGGAGGTAGGTGTGTCTTGTGGGAGGTAGGTGTGCCTTGTGGGAGGTAGGTGCGTCTTGTACAACCCAGAGGGTGGATCTAGTGCAGTTTGTAGCTATCTGTTTCTGTCCCTTTTATATGCTCAGTCATCGATATGCCCATTTTATATGCTCAGCCATCCACTTCTGTCCTTGTATCTGCCCCATTTATTTCCTGTCCCTACTCCCCAATATTTTCTTTATTTTTACCACTGAGTGTTGAATTGATGCGGCCGCGTCCATTCACATTAACAGTATTAGTTATACAGGGTGGGAGTTCTGTAGGACCAAACCTGTTTCCTTGAATGAAGCAGCTGCATATGTTATATCACTGTCATTCACAGAACCAGATTTGGGGCCGGATTCACAGGCCCAGACGTGTTGCATATACATCCGTAAATTACAGAGAATAGCTACTGCGCATGCGTTTAGTTACGTAGATTGCGTATATGCGGTCTTAAAGACCGCATATTTGCAATCTATGTAATTAAACTATACGTAGATTACGTAAAATGCCTTTGGTCTTACAGAGGTCCCATAGGAATCCTATGCGACATACTGTGAATGGGGCGAATCACAGCGGTTCCCGCAAGTTAATTTTGCAACAAAAAAAAAATGTTAAATGTTGTACCTTTGTCATCTATTGGGAGAACCTGTAAAGCGCATGGGATAGCAGGACATTCACCTGAAATCAGGACTGTCTCGTTGCTACATGGTCTTTGCAGGGTTGATTTTCGTTACTTTGTAGACATTACAGCCCTAAATCAGACCGAAACAGAAAAATAACTGCATTCTGCATTCCTTATCACCGCACACAAATAATGGCAGGTATGGGTGGGATCCAGACATGAATGCTACTGCAGATCTGGATCTCTAGACAAGTGGGACAGGTTGCATATGGGCACAATACAACCAAGCACAATGCAGCTACCTTCACAGATTTTCAAAATGAATATTATATTTTTTGTTGCTTATTTTTAACCAAGATGCATATATTCCTCACCTTTAGCATAGCGTTCAGAAGGTTACATGCTCACGAAATGGTCCAGTATAGGTTGTGCAGTATCAGTCCTCAGCAGCTTCTTGGATTTAGATATGACTTGTGGCTGGTGAAACTTGTTAGCCATAAACTGTGCTTACTTATATCTGAGTTTGGGTATAGACCAGGTTCTGTTGAATGAGAGCATCCTTTTTATACACTGATTACACTCTCTCCCCTGGACGCAAGTATTCACAGCAGTGACTTGTGTTCTGATGTGGATCACCTTAATGGCGCAGGTACACAAAGTTACTCTAGTACATTCAGGTCTCGATCAGGCCCTGTATGTTTTCCTCAAGTCTGTCCTCACACAGCAGAAAAGCACATAGAACTAGTAGATCAATTTGTATTTTATGTATTTTTTGAATGTATTTGTAATTTAGTGTTTGTGGACCAGATTCACGGTTAAGAAGGGAGATAAGAACGATTAGGTTCTAAATTGCACGCATGGCAACTCCCTTGATACGCCCTCGTTTTTGCTGTTCCTAAGTGACTTAAGAATGCCGAAGGCTGCCTTATCTTCCCGTGCGTATGTATCTTCTTAAGTTGCTAAAGAACAAACTTATTTTCTGACCTATTTAAATGCCTCCTCACCCCCACTTTTCTTAACTTCCTTCTTAACTTTTCCTAGCACTTCTTACTTATCTCATTGCGATTGGCTGCAAGAATCGCTCTTATGGAATCAACGGTCTAAAAACCTACGTAGATTGCGTACATTTAGGTACTACGCATGCACAGTTTAAACGTTCTTAAAAATACGCACCAAAATAGCAGCAACTTCTTAACCGTGAATCTGGTCCTGTGTGTTTTGTTTTCCAACAGCTATGTGATCCAGTCTAATGTGGAGATATTTTATTAGGATATATAAAACTTCTGTTGAAAATAGATGTGTTAAAAAATATATTCCATTGGTCCACGACTGCAACACACATCTTTCTGTGTTGGACATAGCTGTAACTCGATTTGAAGGAATTAATGTGCGTGAAAACATATTTTTATTATGTTATATTTGTGTAAGTCATTATTTAAATCATAAATGAGAGGTGCTTTCCTATTTATGTATCGTCTATGGCACTAAAAGTTTAGTGTCCTGCCCAGTGGATGCTGCTCCACAGGGAATGTGGCTGCAGTAATTAATGAATCCATTTGGTAAGACCATGCCCTTCAATTAGCCTCTACACAAGAGAACAGCTGTGATTCCATTCCCTCAGGGCAGCTGCAGAAAGTGCAGAAAGGAATCCTCAGAGTATATTGTGAGGCTGATTTATATGAGCAATCACAGGCTCCATTTGCACAAAATTCTGTAATATAGGTGCAGTAAAAAAAAAAATTAAGAATTTATAAGCCATTATTCTATGCTACACTCAGCAATATGAGGAACGGAGACATGTGACTCCATACTAAGGATTCTTTCGTGGAGTCCGTAGAACATCATGTAGTTCATTATCGGAATAGATAATACATTGCCTCTTGCTGTGCACAGTAAATTAGAAACTTTGCTTGTAATATTCATAACAATTATGCTATGTTTATGCAGAACGACATTGTTTGTTTAAGATTTAAAGAAAAATAGGCAGAATATTGTTTCACTAGACAATATAACACTACATTATATTAAACATTATGGGACAGATTTACGGCTGCGGGGAAGGAAAAGTGGAGATGTTTCCCATAGCAACCAATCAGAATCTAGCTGACATTTTCTAGTATGTAATAGGAAAGTGAGAGCTAGAACCTGATTGGTTGCTATGGGGAACAACTCCACTTTTCCTTTCCCACAGCTTAGTAAATCTAGCACTAAATCTGATAAGTTACCTATTAATTATTAACGTGTTAATGAAGTAATAAAGCCATCCAAAGATTTTTCTATAAGGAAAGATGAAACATAAAGATACTCAAGAGAATGGACTGCTAACAGAAAAAAATCACATGATTAAACCACTAAATGGGAAGAAAGTAGTGTTATGACTGATTTAATATGTGATGGAAGCCTTTTATTTAAGTAATTTTTAAGAAGATGTTTTCTTTTTTATTATTGTTGTGATGGTGACGATTATTACAATAATATTATTATTATTATAATTATATTATTATTATATTATTATTATTATTATTATTATATGGGCACGTTCAGTTGTCAACGAAACTTGGTAGTGGGTGCTTTTTCCACAGCAGATTTTATCTTGCACCAACAGAATAAGCTTGTAGTTTCACCATGGTTGTAATGGCACTGGTTGCCCATGCCGGCAGTATCATCTTGTATCATTTTCGATTTTAGTACACTGTTGCCAAATAAAGTTCAGATTCAGATAAATACTTACTAGCATCAAGAGGACAATGCAATACTTTCACTTACACATAGAATGCTGAGCACTCACATGGAGAGCCGAGCTGTAATACATGGAGCGCTGAGCATTCATACATGGAGAGCCGAGCACTAATACATGGAGCGCTGAGCATTCATTCATGGAGCGTGGAGCAATCATACATGGAGAGCCGAGCACTCATACATGGAGCGCTGAGCACTCATACATGGAGAGCCGAGCTCTAATACATGGAGCGCTGAGCATGCATACATGGAGCGCTAAGCACTCATACATGGAGCGCTGAGCACGCATACATGGAGAGCCGAGTTCTAATACATGGAGCGCTGAGCACTCATACATGGAGCGCCGAGCACTCATACATGGAGCGCCGAGCACTCATACATGGAGCGCCGAGCACTTATACATGGAGCGCTGAGCACTCATACATGGGGAGCTGAGCTGTAATACATAGAGCGCTGAGCACTCATACATGGAGCGCTGATAACTCATACATGGAGCGCTGAGCACTCATACAAGGAGCGCTGAGTACTCATACATGGAGCACTGAGTACCCATACATGGAGCGCTGAGCACTCATACATGGAGAGCCGAGCACTCATACATGGAGCACTGAGTACCCATACATGAAGCGCTGAGCATTCATACATGGAGCACTGAGCACTCATACATGGAGCACTGAGCTCATACATGGAGTGCTGACCTCTCATACATGGAACGCTGAGCAGTCATACATGGAGCGCTAATTTCATACATGGAGCGCTGAGCACTCATATATGGAGAGCTGACCTCTCATACATAGGATGCTGATCAATCATACATGGAGTGCTGCCAACCTAACAGCTTGCTAGAGTTCCCTGAGTGCAGGGTTGGTGGCTGCCACAGGCCTCCCTCTTTTCAGAGTTCCCTGCAGTTACACCACTGTTCACTAGCACTCTATTGGCCATACACAGATGTACCAGTATAATAGAAACATATAGAAATAAAGGTGATATCTTTTTTTTTTTACTATTATTATAATAATAATAATAATTGTATTTAACATTAATGTAATAAGGAAAGCTCAAAACTTTTGCCATTTCAGATACTAGTCAGTCCATATACTAAGAAAATGATATTATCCTACGATTAGGCGCTGTGTATCTATAGAATAAAAAATATAGCTAGAACTAATGAAAATTCTGTAAAAAAAAAAAATGGTATCGCTTCTATTTAAAGCTCCTGGCTTGTTTTAAATATTCACCAAGCATTTAGAAGCAGAGGCACAACTGACAGCAGAACAAAAGGCTGAATCAAGGGTTTGTGCAATCTGCATAGTACAAAACTTCTTGTATTATGAGATTGGCTCTGTTGATGGGCCGTTGTATGGGCAGGTGTGCAGTCTCTAATTAGACTGACCAGGAGCTTTAAATAGAAGCGATACCATACTCACAGTTACCACTTTGAAAAAGAGGCTTCGTCCCTCGAAACGCGTCGGAGGTAACTCCTGGACCCCACTGGCTTTTGACGTCCCTCTGCATCGGTGACGGAACTTGTGCATTTTTTCCATCTGCATCTTAACGCCGGGTATGAATTGCTTCTGCTGGAGGTGTCTTTAATCACTAGAAGGTTTCCTTAGGATCCTTCTGGGTCTTTTTACAATCTGTACATACAAGGAATAAAAGAGGTCCGGCGCTCCAAACATACATTAAATAACACTATGTGTCTGCACATAAATAAAAAGGAGGTTTAGTTCACAATATAGCTATATTGGGTTAAGCTCACCTGCCCAGCGTCAAGGCACCTCCTGTAGGTGAGTCCCTATCCATTTGCTATATGTGTACACAGGAGGTCTCTGTTAAGACACTACCTGCATTTGAATAGCCTGCAGCGGCCATGTTTGGGGAGTGGTCAGACTCCCAAATGAAACTAAACAGTAGCAAAAGAATAGCTACTTTTTACAATCTGTGTTTTATTTTATTTTTGTGTTTTGTGCATTTTTCTGGTTTTGAATGCCGGCATCTGTTTAATAAATTTTAGATTTAACGGTGTTTCTTTTACTCTGATTTTTAACTATGTACAATATGGAATAATGATTGAATGAGAGATACCTACTATCAACATATTCAGCTATTTCTTAAAGACATAGGGGCTGATTCAGAGATGCGATTTCCACGGCACTTAGGTGCGTATATTTAAGATCCTAGAAAATTCGCAAAACTGCGCATGCGTAGTAATAGTTCAACGCCGTTTACGTAGCGGTTAGGAGCGTAAATTCGCTAAGAGCGTAAGTTTGAATCGCACGCAAGCACTTAAGATCTTAAGTGCAGCGAATCTGAAGATAAGTGCATGCAAATCTGAAGGATTTGCATGGAAATGGGCGGGGGAGGCAGGGAAATGAGGGAAAGTGGGCGAGGACTGACACTTAGGATCTTAAATGAACGCTCCCACGTCACTTAAGATCCCAAATGACAGCGTATAGTTAAGGCAAGTCAATGGTGGTCTAAGTTTAAGATCCACCGCTGTTTGCAAGGGGAGTGTCTGGTTTTGCAGTGGGCTGGAACCTGCTAAGATCTTAGCAAAGGTGCGTATATTGGCGATCTTTTCGCAATCGCATCTCTGAATCAGCCCCGAAGTCTTCAGGTCATGAACATTCTATGTAACCATTTTTTCCTCTCTACAAAGCTCTCACATAGTCCTATCCACAATAAATCTGAACCCTTCTGTCTGTCCTGCCAGCCCACCTGACATCTCTCTTCCCAACGTATTACTTTATTCATTCTTGTCATAGAACATCTCTTGTGCTGCTCTCCTTCACTAGAACTCTCGCCCTTTACAGACCTGTCTCCAAAGTTCACAAGATCTCTTAAAACTATTTCTGCTTCCTACTCACTTACTTTTACCTCTGTCACCCACTGTCTGTCTGCACCTGTGCTCTGTTCTCTTATATGCTTTCTTGCCCTGCCTATTTCACATCTCCTCCCCATTGTCTTTTCTAAATTAGTGGCTGCATTTTCTGTACCACCTACCTTGTCCCCCTTTTTATTTATTTTTAATTACACATCTAGATAAATACATTGTTATATTCTGCTATGATGTTTGGAAGATGTAAGACAGACCTTTTTGGTGTTCTGTAAACAAGTAGATGTAATAATGCGTTTACACCACGCCTTTCATTCTTACACACAACCGTTTACATGTTTTTCTGCAGAAACTAATGGATTACCAAAGACGGCTCGACACGTCGAACTTGCGCCAAAAAGAAGGAAACTACGCCCCCTAAGATAAGGTAGCCCTATGGCACTCGTAAGTGCCATAGGTTACCTGGAAACGGGGGGAGGGTTCTATCTCACTCTTAAGTGTAAATACGGCCTGCTGTATTCTTAGTAATACTAGTAACCTTAGTAATATTCTTTGTGTGAAGTAGTTGTTTCATGTAACTGCAGACAATAATAAATATAATTAATAAACATGCACCTAAATAAAAACTATCTCTCAAACAAAGAACTAATGTTCTCCCATATTCAGTATTGAGTCCAAAATCTTTTGGCCCAGTTTATTATGCTTTAGTTTGCTACTTGCCTAAAGGAAAAAGTGTGATCAATGAATTCCTTTGTATGTGTACTTTTTCCCACAAAAGTAATCTATAAAAAAAAGAGGCCTGGCTGATGGCTCTATATACATTTTAATCAATAGATGTCATTGTTTACTCAATTAGCACTTTGAGGAATTGCAACAAAATGAATGTGAATTTTTTTGGTATATTCTTCATTGTAGTTTATTGCTAAAAATATTCTGAACAGCTTTGTTGCTTTCTTGTAATGGATGTTGAGTGAATATTACATGAGAAGTTAGGCTGGCTTTAGGAATGAGGGTAGATTTACACACACTTGCGTATTACGCTTGATTAAATGAATTTATATTTATATAAGTTACCAAACTTTTTATTTGGTCCTACCACAATCAGGGCCTGATCAGCCCATGGCCTGAAAAGGCTGCAGTCTATGGCGCTGAACATTATGGGGGTGCATCCTGAATACAGGCAACAATGGCTTCCACAAACCTTACATTTCCTACACAATACATACACACAAATATATTACATGAAGCTGTGTGTGTGGGTGTGTGTGTGTGTGGTAAACTTTTTATTTTTCAATTTTATTTAGTACTGCATTTGCTAATGAAGGGGGAGGGGCTGGCTGGTATCTCAGGTATGTGGGTGTGGGCAGCACAGCGGCTCAAAGGGTAGCACTGAGGTCATGTGTTTGACTCCCAGACAAGGCCTTATCTGTGTGGAGTTTGCCTGTCCTCCCCGTGTCTGCATAGGTTTCCTCTGTGTGATCTGATTTCCTCTCACAATGTTCAAAAACAACATGCTGGTAGCTCAACAGGATACTGAATACACAAATTAACCCTAGTCTGTGTCTGTGTGTGTGTTAGGGACTTTAGACTGTAAGTAATCATTAATTGATGTGAATGGTTGCTTAAAGATTGTAAAACACTATGTAATGATAGCCCTATATAAAAACCTGTTAATAACAATGGACCAGATTCAGAGATTGAAAATAAGGGAGGAAGGTTACATCTGGGCAAAACCATGTTGATTGCAGGGGGAGTCATGTTAACTGTATTCTTTGCATGCAGGGATATATCTTTCAATTACTTACTGCACACAGGTAGTGACCAGCTTTAGTTTTACTTGTTATTTAGACTTGGGCTGGGAAACATCAGCTTTCCAGTACTGTTTGTAACAGATGAAATATGACTCCCCTGAAATCAAAATGGTTTTTCGCAGGAGTAATTTTTCTCTCTTATGTGCAATCTCTGGGCCCGATTTAATTGGCGGTGTTATTTAAAAAAATTTAGCGACGGAAAAAATACGACGCTATCGCCGGTCATTTAGAGTACAAAATACGCTAATTCAATAGTTTTTTTATTGCTGCGAAAAAAGAGCAGGCAGCGAAGGAGAAATTTAACGCAATTTAAAAAAAAAACCTTTTTTGAACGTCGCAACTCACTTCCTTCTAGCAGGAAATGCCCGGCGCTAAAGGCAGGTTCACTGTCATTGGCCAGTGTCTGAAATATCGTATGGATATTTCAGACACTGGCCAATGACTGTCATTAATGCCGGGCATAGTTGAAAACGTTCAAAAAAGTTTTTTCTTTTTTTACCAAGACACCTGCGCAGTGGCCCCTGGCTGGCAGGGCATGCTCCCGCATGCCCTGGCATCCATGGGTATGCTAATGCTTGTAATTCTACAAGCATCAGCATGCCCTGTTGGGGCACAGGACAAGGCATCGTTAAAAATTCGCACCTCTCATAGGGGCGAATTTTAAATTAACGCTGTCGTTAAAAAAAAGACGTATTTTTAACGCTGCAAAATAATTGAATACCAAAAAAAATACTGCCCGTTATTTTGCAAAAAATTGCGTTAAAAATACGCCAATTGAATCGGGCCCACTGAATCTTGTCCAATATGCCGAGGCTCACAGCCTGGGTCCAGGACAGGCCAAGAGAGGGCCCAGGCACATACCACGAATACAAAAGCTAAGCCCGTTTTAGACACCTTCCTGGATTGGAGGAATGCACAACAAAAGCTGGTTGATGAGCGTCTCGAGAATCTGTATAAATACAATATGTATACAATGCCTTGTATAAACACACACACACAGAATGCTTTATAGAGCCAGTGGACAGGGTGGTGGGGGTTGCCACAAATAAGTTAGCTTAGGGCATTTGAAACTCTTAATCAGGCCCTGTCTCCAAAGCTGAATGTTTTTCCAGGTCCCAGTTGTGCCATATACAAGTTGTACATATGAGGTGTCTGTCAGAATAATAATAATAATAATCTCGTAAATTTCACAGACAGTATTTTATGTACAGCAAATGTGACCAGCCAATCACGTATGTGCTCTCTGCAGATGATGTTGGTAGACCCCTCCATGTTCAAGATCACAAACTGAAGTGAAGTTTCCCTCCTTTATTCTGTTTCTGTTCCATTACTGTCTTTAGCCAGATCTCAGAGAGAAATATTTGCTACAGAGAAAGCAATAACTTGGCTTTGTTGATAATAGGTTATTAAGTCACTAGTCTGTAGTGGGATAGTAAAACTATTCCATGGTGTTCTTTGAAACATAGGTATCACATGATTCCCTGGCAGCATCCTTCTGATCCCAGCTTGTGGTTACATTGTAGCAGATACTTATTATAAAAAGTGTTATGATGTGGTTCATTAGTTCAGTTCTATAGTGTTTGCCTATTGTGTTCTTTTGCAGCTCATGCCAAGCAGCTGTTAGCCTCCTGTTATGAGATATATAAAAAAAACAAATTGAAATGCACATTTAAATATTTTTAATTAGTATCTATATTTGCATTTATTTTTTGACTGTTTATAGTTTTAGTATCAAATATATGTACATTTTGATATATTTTCCAGTTGTGTTGAACAAAGGAGCACGGATTCTACCATAACAGTTAATATTTGTTATTCTGTCCAAAAAATTATGCAAACAAAAACCAGTTCTTATTGTAAAACACACATGTACACACACACACACACATAATAATTTTGTTTCCTGCACGGTGACATTGACCACCATAGGAATGTTTCTGTTGCCCCTGAACTATTCTGTTTTTGTACATTGTAAAAGCCTTTCCTTCTTTCCCTTGTGTCTTCACGTGACATATTTAGGGATGTAAGCCATATTTTAGTCTCTTCAGAGAGATTTTGAAAATGAAGTAATGATTAGTAAGTGAACAGCTAGGAAGCATGCATGCGAACTTGCAATTTGAAGAAAAACAACTTCAAAGTAGGTTTGATTTGTTCAATGTTTCTGCTAAACTTTTAATACATAAGGAATATATACATAGAAAACATCTAAATTTCTTGTCTTCATAAGTATTGAGATGTTAGCAAAATCATTCATATTGGACATGCCCTTAAATCATGTTATTTAGCACAGTCAATCATTAAGTTTTGTATTATCTGGACATACATGTGGGGCCGCTGGCAGAAATTTGTGGGCCCGGGATACATCCGCAGCTCCCAGCCCACTATGTGATGTCATGGGAGACGTCCTATAGGGGGCGGGTCACAGCAAATTTAAATATTATGGAACTCCTTGTTGCACTAATGCAGAGCAGACAGGTGCAGGCATAAGCGGATAAGCAGCAGTGCGCCCATCTGTCTGTGCTGCTCCCGTTATTAGCATGCGCAGTGCTCATTAAGGCCGTGTTTCTGTCTGAAAAATAGCTCTGGGTCAGCCTCACAGAGTGCACCAATTTATTTATTAAGTATGGTTATCTACATGCAAATAGATATGGTCAATGTGAATTAAATGCCAAAAGTTTGCTGGAGGATAATAATTTAATATTCCCCATGGATAGGTTTAATAGATGCCAGTTTTATAGGAGGGAAGGGTCATTTTTATAATTCTTTGGCAGCTCAGCTAACCAAAATCACATTTCATAAATATCCATCAAAGATTATACAGTGACAATATTAGTATATGTAGTATGAATATGCAACAGAAAATACTTCTTTCCTAGAATTAGGAATCCCTCTCTTCTCATTTTGGATCAATGCCTGCAAAGGGATTTAACTAGTGGAGTGTTTTGTTATGTTTTGTGTTGCTAACTAAAGTGTTGTATTAGGAAACTATTAGCTTCTCCACCAATCAAAAATGAACTGGCCACATTGCAAATTCCTGGAGGTGAAATTAGCTTTTCGCAAGAATGTACCATTTGACAGGGGACATTATTATTCTATTCTGTTTTAGTGTTATCGAAGCAAAGAACACATTACATTCAATTCTTGCCAGTTCAGTGCAATACAAGTAACTCAACATCTTTTTTAAAATTTTATTGCCTTTTTCTTTTTTTTTTTTTTACTGAAACCTACAAATTACACACATTATGAGCCAAGAAAGCAGACATAAAAAATGTAATCTATCACTTTTTCATATAGCCCCAGTGTGATTTGAAATAAACCAAAGCACATTCACTCTCCACATAGCTGCATATTTTTTTTCCTCACTTAAATAAAACAGATTTTTACAATTAAAACAAATAAAGCCAATTCCCTTGCTAGAGCACTAAATGCAAACAGTTTACTTTATCCTTGATGAGTTTTGTGTGTTATAAACAGACAGAGCAATTGATCTCATGGAATGTAATGCAATAACTGTTATTAAATGTATTGAACTTTCAGAAGCACTATATAACTTATACTGCATTATTCATCTTATTTTAGCTCTGCGCCAAAATATTTAATATTCTATTTTCCAGGTGTAATCTGATAGCTCTATATAAAAACCTGTTAATAAATAAAAGAATAAATAACATTTATATATATATATATATATATATAGAGAGAGAGAGAGAGAGAGAGAGATCTTATTTATTGCCTTTAATTTGTTATGTATTTGTTAGTTAATATATTTAATATTTGTAATAATATTTTAGTTTTTATTGATTGCAGACAAAAACATATGTGATGAGTGGATTATATATTTTCCATTTATTGACATTTTCCACATTTTTTTTCATTGCACTTCTTGCAATTTTTTGTGAACAAAAACAATAACTTACTGAGGTTTTTTATGAGAATACCAATGTCTATATAATTCTTTAGATTTTGTCACTTACGATCTATTGCACTCTCGCTTGGTTTATAGAAGGATAAAGTATAGATTGCAGCTGAGTGATTGTAGCACTACCGGGATTGGGAGAGGTAGATAGCATTTTTTTTAACACAATTTAGATCCAAGGCAGCTGGACCACCCTTCCACAGGGGAAGAGAGCAGGGAGTTTTTAAACTAGACAGACCTCATTTAAATCACCCCCCCTTGACTGAAACCAGCTGCATGTTAGTTGTTTGGGGGGTTGCATTGTGTTTTATACTGGATTCTAACATGAAGTGACATGGTTGTTTATTGAATATATTCTGCCATTGTCATTACTCTAGGGTTCTCCACCTATCTATTAAACATCCTTAACACTAAAACTAAATGATCCAAATGTTCTACTTTTAAACAAAGGTATATAATATATACGTTTACAGACAAAATAATAATATAGATGTATTTAAGATTTTCCAAAATGATCAAGTGACATTTTGGGCATCCATGCTTTTGTGAATTATGTATAAAAATTAAGACAATATATCCCTAGTGCTCATTAAATTAATTGAAGTTTTATGTTACAGAACACCATAACCTAAAAGGAAACAATCAGTGATAAATATATATACAAAATGGAAGTTGCTCAAATCAATTTAAAAGGTAATATAGAGCAGGTGCTGCAAGGTATGGGGAATTCACACAGATACAAAAAAGGCACCAGAACTCTTGCAATTACCCAGCAACAAACCATAACTTTCTATCTTTAAAGAAAAAGTCAGAGAATTTGTACAAATGTATGTAACAAATTCTCTGTACTGTATGCAGTCCTGGAAGCTATAATGTATAGCATGGTATGGCTGCCACCATCTAGAATTATGCTGGACAGTAGAATTCATAAAATGAGTCCAGGGTCACGGTAATCCTGGATTTCAGATGTCCAGGAAATGGCTCTAGGAGTAGTCACTCATTCATGATTTGATTTTGTTTTTCCAAACAAACAAATATTTTACTGCAAAATCCCTGCTGAGTTTGAACAGAGCAGATATTTGGGCAATAGCATAACTATGGCAAGTGCATGAGCCAGCTGACCTGGAGTATGCTTCCACTCGGGGCAAGTGCATGAGCCAGCTGACCGGGAGTACACTTCCACTCAGGGCAAGTGCATGAGCCAGCTGACCTGGAGTACACTTCCACTCAGGGCAAGTGGAGGAGCCAGCTCAGTTGGAGTAAACTTCCACTCGGGGAAAGTGGAGGAGCCAGCTCAGGTGGAGTACACTTCCACTCGAGGCAAGTGGACGAGCCAGCTCAGTTGGAGTACACCTCCACTCGGGCCTCTGCAATAACTGAACCCTGTTGAAAGTACTAGTATTTTTTTTTTAAAGGGTATTTCCCATATGTTATATGTTTGACCTTTCATTTAAATGAATTATTTTTGCTTCATTCCGCCACTAGAATAAATAGTTTAGAACAAAAATAAACAACTCAAAGTACTTTTTTTTATTATTTCAAGTTCCAATTAATATAATGTAAAAAATATGCTGATTAAGAGCAATCAAAATCAAATAAAAGAAGCAGCCTCCAAAAATGTGAGTCTCAGAACGTCACACCTATATGAGGGTCAATTCAATGCAGTCCCATGAACACTTGTATAGGCAGGGTTTAGACTCAGTGGCCCCAATCCAGATTTGAGCGTATACCAGCTGGCGTCTTGTTTCTCTGCGTGATTCCTACTGCACATGCTCAGAACTGAAGAGCATGCAGGAACGTCCCATTCAGATCATTGCGCAGCCCTAGCTTGTGCTCTGAGGGGCTTGTAGAGGAGGAAAGGTAATCAATGCACAGTAAAGGTGTGCTAAGGCAAGTGCTCTCGATCATGGTCAGAACACAGACGTAACAAATGTTACTTTACATTGTAATATTTGCAGCTTCTGTCAGGGGGGCACTCGATCAGAAGCTAATTTTGTACCTGTCACCTTGATTGTTGTCCATCATAATACATTAAACAGATATGGAATCATTGGGGTAGATCCAGAACTACGTGTGTGCGTACGTATTTTAGCGGTGCGTATTTTCGTACACGTAAGGTCAATACACTCCCCACGGCACACCCCTTGCACGGACGTATTTTCAGAAATTACGCGACCCCAACCCTACCTTAACTTTGCCGAACGTAACAGCATACGTCCGCTAACGGGCGTACAGACTACGCGAACTACGCAGCTTAGCACGCCCATAATGTACACTTTAAATACCACCCCCCGCCTACTTCACGTAAAACGCACGTATTGGTCACTAACGTAAATTTGGCACGCCCACACTTAAGTATTTACGTTAGCAATACATGAATTACCCATACGTTTGAAAATACGCTACGTGAATGTGCGTATTTTCTGCGGTGCGCATGCACAGTGCATACAAATCTGCGAATTTACGTCTCCGCCACACGTAAATTCGCGGAAATGCGTAGTTCTGGATCTGCCCCATTGATAGTATCTTGTGTGGTTGTTTATTTTTTTTAGAGTGAATAAAAATATATATTTTCCTGTTAATTCATTTTCCATTGCTTTAGAGCATGAACTCAACAACTGAAGCTTCCATTCTATTTATAACATTTTGTAACCCTATAAAACACATTGTACAGCCCTGTACTTGCGGAGCGTGTTTAGAGACATAGCACCTTGCTGCTTTGTGCCTGTACACCACGTGCCATTATTTACTGCTCATCTAGATGTGCTGTTTACTTGCGCCTGTGGAATGAACGTACCAAACCGTCCATTGCAGCACGCAAGTACGGCACTATTGGCTCTCAGATCTGAATCGTGTCTGTATCACAAATTTGCTCTTGCCCCAGTACACACAATTTCATAACTGTGATTAAACAAAACAGATATTTGTCCTGTCTCTGCAATAGTTTGTAGTGTTTTAATTGACAGAGTTAAGCCTGGCTAAGCATAATACTACCTACAGTATGTAACTATAGGGGGAATAAGACAAAGTGGATGGTTATTAAAACAAAAATCTGCTATTTTACATAGATCTTTATATTCCCCTTGATAGGTATGTTATGGTGGCTTACAACATTAGTAGTTAAGATAATTTAATAGACTAAAGGAGAAAATCAACTCTCTATACTTTTTGCTATGGGAATCGGCAATCTAATGTTTTGCTAAACTTTATCAATGTAATTTAAGGTCATTATTTTAACATAATATTGAACATATGGCATATGTTGAGAGATCAGCAATCAGTCACTTTACAGATTAGGATTTTCCAAGCCCCCAGTTCACATTCAAGTTACATTTTATAAACACAGACTGTTTAGAATGCAGCTACAGTAGTCATCTCATTAAGGAGCTCTACAGTTTACTGTGGATAGATTGCTTTAACTCCCTTACTAGATTGTAGAGTCAAGTAATAAATCTCTTTATTGAATCAGTTGAGCCTTTACATATGAAAAATCACAGACACTGCAAAATGACGGAAGAAAATAGTTTAGCAAAGACTTAAGTGGCCAGGTATATACTGTAAACATGGGACTTTTATACTTCATCAAATGGCATACAGAACTTAACATAGAGAGGGGTGTATGTACAAATATATCCAGTATATTGCAGTGTTAATCCAAACACCAGCTGTGCCATTTAAAACAAGCAGAAGTCTGCCATTTTAAATGGAATATATGCAGTGATTGAGAGATGTCACTGGAACCTGTGCTATTTTTTGGACACGAGCCATACTTAAGAAAAGGAGACAATTTCCAACCACTAGGATTATCCTTGTCTTTTTGTATTTGCGGACGTGCTGTTATCTCGCTTTGGATATCAGCAAGGCTAGTGCATGCACAAGGGGGAGGGGTTAAGTTTTACAATAAGAGCATGTGCTACATACAACGCCCTATCCAGACTTTCAATCTGTCCCCAAAATAAGAGGAAGAATCTTAGGGTCCTCGGCTTGAAACTTTGTGCGAGTGTGGCTGGATGTAACAGGAATCTGATAGACTGAATCCAGTCTGTTGTTATTTTTATTGTTTGACATTTTATTGTATTGTATGACGTATTAATCAATGGTTCTGGCCAATTATATACTGTTTCATTATAGTTAAATACATACGTATAACTCCTTATTATCTTTGCTTCCCACAAATTGGCTGTGCAGATGTCTTCTGTGAGTGATCTGCTTGATGCTTGTAACCTCTGTGTCTAATGAACAAAATGCGTCATGTGCTGAGGTCACTTTAAATATTTGCACTAATGAAATGCGTCATTGGTAATTGTTATATTATTGTTTCTTTGCCCCTCCAGAGATTAAAGGCAGCCTTAACCCATCATCCTGGAACAATATCCAACGGTAATATGAATTCAATGGGACATATGATGGAAATGATGAGCTCCCGACAGGAACAGAATCCACATCATCATATGCACTCTCACCCACATCAGCATCAGAACTTGTCGCAGCATCACGCCTACCAACATCAGCAGCACCAGCACCCAACACATCATCCTCACTCTCAGCCGCATCACCAACAAGGGCATCCTCACCACCACTCGCATTCACATCTGCACCCGCATCCGTCACACCACCAGACGTCTCCACACCCTCCTCTGCACAGTGGCGGACAAGCACAGGTAAGATGAAAAGTACAACTCTATTGTGTTATATGCTGGTGAAGTTAAGATACCATATTATTGTTAAATGTTGACAAACAGAATAGCCAGAGTCAACATTCCAAGGTCAGAATTTATAGCTTTGAAATATAGAAAAGTTTTAGCAGAGCCAGATTCAGGAGCGGATAATATTTTCCTTTATGGGGGCAGTTTAGTGATGAATTTGAACCTCTTCTCATTACTAGTATTGACTCTTATGCTCCTTATTATGTTCCCCCACCCATTATCCTTTCCATAGTCTCTTCAAACCATCTTT
>WWET01000717.1:243332-263147 GCA_011038615.1 Limnodynastes dumerilii
TATTAGGAATCATTGTCTCCTAACTTGATTTTGATCATACATGATATTTCTTAAAATGTATATATTTGCTTGCCTTAGTGAATTCATTATAGGAAACTTACATATATTGTTTCACAGGTGCAACAATTGATCCCAGCCAAAAACATAGTTAATTAATAATTACTTTTTGACGTCAGGAGACATCAATTATGCTTCAAATTGCTGTACTTTCCTTTGAGTAAGCACTGAAGGAAAACACAAGCCAGCTTTCAGATGCATGTCTAGTGTACACTTGTTGTCTGGTTTCCTATATATGTGTCAAAAAAAGGTGTGTTTAAACCAATCTCATAAATGCTCATCTGTGCAGTAAATACATTAAAAAGGTAAACTTTTTTTTGGCTGGAACCCTAGTCGGACAGCAGATGTGTTACAAACAAGGCTGCAGACACATAAATTACAGCCCTCATAATCCTACAAAAAATGTGCTATATATCCTATGTACAAATTAACAGACTGTCTTTTATGTGACAGCTACGCTGAAATGTTCAAATCTAGTCTTTGAGCCTATTCATTTGCTGTCCTCATTACCCACAAGACAAAATCAACCATTACAAGTGCAGTTTTTATATAAACATGCTTCTATGTAGAGAGAGAAAAAAATAACTCAGCAGTTAAACGTAAAAATCGGTGTTATCTTTAATTTGAATGGCTGCAGAACTAGAATTGAGTTATTGTTTTAGTTAAAGATGTCACAGACAATGTTTTACACATTTGTACATGAGATTTCTTAAATATGCTAAGTGTTGGATCAAAGTTTTTTTTTTACGTTTAGTTTATTTAATGCCCCATAGATGCAGCGTGTCTTTTTTGTGCCTTGTAACACAAGAGCAATTAGCGTGTGACTTTATTGTTTATCATAAATAAAAATAATGGGCTAGATCCAGACTTAAGTAAGTGCTTGAAATTAGTTACTCCTGGGATAAACCATGTTGATTGCCGGGGAGTCATATTTCATTTGCTACAAACAGTATTAGAGTTGAGAGGTGATGTTTCCTATCTTAAGTCTAAATAACAGTGTGATAGTAAAGCTGGTCAGTATCTGTGTGCAGTAAGCAATTCAAAGATATATCCCTGCATGCAAAGAATACAATTAACTTGACTCCCCCTGCAATCAACATGGTTTAGCCCAGGAGTAACTAATTTCAATCACTTACTTAAGTCTGGATCCAGTCTAATGACCTTATTTTCATCAGCTTCAAGAAAATATGTTGTATATTAATAGAAAATCTAAAATTGTTCTACTTTATAACATCTTTATATTATTATATTATATCATTGGACGTTTGGTCTTAAATCTTTACTGTCAAAGGCCTGAGTGCTGCCAAGTGATCACATGATCTTGGAAATTCTAGCTCTCTATGCCACTCATGTGCCATGTAACTTCCACACACCTTGTCAGACTCCCAGGGCAAGCACTTAGTTTTACAGGTTTAATGTAATGGCACTTTTGATCAATGAGAAAAAGAATTTAGGTGCCAATAGCATAGTCTTCAAACATTGGCCATGCTTGTGTCAAGCATCTGTAATGAGAAACTAGGAGGATATACCATTGTACATTATATTATATAAACCTGAACTGTTTTACTGTATAAATATTAATATATAACTTTAATATGCTTACAATCTTTTGCTTGTTGCTGAATGTATTGCATACAGTGTATAAAAAATAAATACGGGAAGATATTACATGATCTATTTTAGATGGGAATCTCTCTCTTTACTCTTTATTTATGTAAACAAACCATGCAGATCTTCCAGGCTTACACAAATACACTACTTTAAAGTGTGCGACTGTTTATTTTGCATAGTAAAAACGGATTATAATAAATGAGGTTGCTGCAATTCAGAATTAGCATCCATATGTCTTTCAGTGAATTATGTTACTTCACTCAGATAGCTCCATTATCACTTATAATTGGGCGGTGGTGACATCATCTCTGTGCTATGTAAAACAACATTCTGTAGTGTAGGCTGTAGATAAAAGTTTCATTGCACAAGTTACATTGGAATGTCACATTTTTAATCAGAGGCCTCATAACTATTAGGGCCAGATTTACTAAGCTGTGGGAAAGGAAAAGTGGAGATGCAAATAGCAACCAATCAGATTCTAGCTAACATTTTCTAGCAAGTGATAGGATAGTAAGAGCTAGAATCTAATTGGTTGTTATGGGCAACATCTCCACTTTCCTTTTCCGCATCTTAGTGACTCTGGCCCTTAGTCTTATAACTTCCTTAGACATTAGAGGAGAAGGGTATTTATCCATAGACGTTAGGGGCATAGGTCAGAAGTGCATTTTTACCTAGCCCTTAAAAACTGAAAATAGCAATACAGGTTAAAAATGTTTCCTTTCTCAGAACCATTTCAATTGAAACACCAACTCAGTGTCCCTAACCTCCAATATAATTTTTATAACCATGCATCTAGTCCAGTGTTTCCTATGGTGCTCCCCGGTGTCCATTAAGATGGGTCTGAATTGAATATCACTTTTCTGTCATTATCTTCCTTGCCCTGGATCCTCCCTTAAATCATGGTGGTCTTTCATATTACCAGTGGGGCAGATACTGCTAAATTCAGGGTTGCCGACTATTAATAGCTTCCCTCATACAGGGGGCAAGGCTTAATGATTCAATTTATGCCCCGCCCCCTGACTATTAATTACAACCTTTTAGATTTACTAGTGGTGGGGGTGGGGCTTGATGACAAAAATTGCATCATCAAGTCCCTCCCTGTCCCTAGCAACACTAAGATCCTAGTGAAACCACAAGCCTCAAGCCCTCTGCGGGAGATTTGCAGGCTCTCCCGGGATACCGGGAGAACTGCCTGTATTTGGGGAGTATCCCGGACATTCCAGGAGATCAGCAACCCTGGGTAAATTTGTGATTCTATTAGACCCTCCTACCCTCTTATCCTCCTTCCCCCATAACACTGGAATAATCCAACTTTCCTTCTTTGTTTAAAAAAGAGTTTCAAACTATTGTCATTCATACTTGTCCCAGGAGGCTTTCCCTCCTTTGCAGATTTTCACAAGAAACACCTTCATTCAACTGGCAAAATGAAAAACTACTGTCTATACACTTCCTTCAAGAACCTCTACCACTATGAGTGTGGCTTCCTCTCTTTTATCTTTCTAGCTTACAATTCCCCTGATAAAGATCCCCACAAGCCATCCTGATTATATGACATGGGATCATGCATCAGAATTAATGTGATGAACTCACCTGTTTGCATTCACATTAAAGAAGACACTGCCAAAACCTTGTGCTTCAGGGAGGAGAATGTTAAGTTGCTATCATAGTATTGGAAATTAGCTCAACTCTGAATTGCAGTGTTAAACATCTGGATACTACTTGTGTACTACCTGCAAAGCCAGACACTAATTTGTCTATACATTAAAAAGTCACCCCTTGCATTACAATACAGCTTGTTCAGGTGTACAATTACACGGTTGGGTTTGCAAATGAAGCCAAACATAAGAGGAATGATAGCACTGATATAAAAAGAAAATAAAGCCAGTTAGCTCTGATCGGTAGGTTGTAGGTACTCACCTCTGGGAATGAGAACTCATTAGATTAAATATAAGCTTTCATTTCCAGAGGGAACATTACATAACCACCCTCTCCCATGTCTGTCACATATCACTTTGCACATTGTAATGATTTCTTTTCCTGCTCTGAGTATCTTAAAGAAACAAACATGTTGATGATATATTATATCCACTGCTTTGCGTTTCTCATATCTGCAGTATTAAATGAAGTTTAGGTTTATGCATGGGTATTATTGATGCTTTCCTGTGGAAAATCAAAATATGATTGCTAAATAATAGTGACACAAGAATTAATATTTATTTTGTGAAGCTTTTTAATCAACGCCATACATATTGTCATTTGTGACCAATATAGTGTATCACACTCTTTAGCTGTCCTCAGAATCATGCTTTGCGTATGTGTACTATGAGGCTTGATTACATAAACAAAAGAAAGAAGAATGGCAAAAAACACAATGTATAATGAGTAAAGTGTGTATGTCCACTGACACTACATATTGCTTCAAAGGCACAGGGGAGCAATTCAGCTGTGGTCCTGCATAGTTCAGTTCAATTCAGGAGCCACAGCTCAGCTGATCCTCTGTAGCCTCCATTTATTTTTGTACCTGCTCAGCCGTCATTTCCTAGACAGCTGATTGACTAAGCAATACAAGTAAGCGCTGCTGCAGGAGATCAGCTGAGCTTCGACTCCTGTGCACAAAAGTTGCCACAGTGGAGAGGCTGCAGCTTGTGTGTCCAATGCGACTGGCTGTATTAGTGTCCCCATGCAGTCCCTCCAAAATTGGTGCCCTAGGCAGCTGTGTAAACTTGCCAAGTGGTAGCACTGGACCTGCCAAATTGATTTATAAAGAGTAACAGCAATTTAGCATATTCCAAAAGCATAATGTATAATGGATTCCTTCTTTGAATTGTTGGAGCAATCACTTTCTGGTTCCTTCTACTTTGCATCCTAACACTTTCTCTAAAGAGTGAATGCGCTATTCAAGAGATATGCCAACTATCATCAGATTGGTTAGAATTCTGCTGTTCTTCATTGGCCACAATAGAATAGAATAGGCAGCATTATGTTAGGCACAATGCTATTTATATTCATAAAAATAAATGCCCATAAATGGAGACATCCTATGTGATGCATTTTCAGTGTTTTCTCAAGTCAGAGTTCAGTGTCTGTGTAAGAGGCTATTTGAATAAAGTTATGATTGACAGCAGTTATTTTACATTTCAGATGTTTTTTATGCTTCAGAGAGTCAATGAACTTTTCTTCTCTATTCAGCTCTCACCAGCAGCACAGCAAATGCAGCCCACTCAGACAATACAGCCCCCTCAGCCCACAGGAGGCCGACGCAGGCGAGTGGTGGACGAGGATCCAGACGAGAGGCGGAGAAAGTTTCTGGAAAGGAACCGAGCAGCTGCCACCCGGTGCAGACAGAAAAGGAAGGTCTGGGTGATGTCACTGGAAAAAAAAGCAGAGGAACTCACCCAGACAAACATGCAGCTTCAGGTGTGTACTGTATGGCCTCAGAGAGCCACTGTTTATGTCCCAACTCTATCATACACAACCTGCCTGAAAGACATTAGATTAATAATCAAAACACCAACATAATGATTGAGGTCCTTCTTATAAAAACATTGCATGTCAACGGATGCCAAAAGGAACTCGGCATAAGTAAAAGATTCATAAAATGTATTTTAATAAGTGCGCAAGTCTAGCCTGTGCATAACAGAACTAAGATTCTTCTTTTATTAAAACATTTATCCAACACACGTTATTAAGGATATTGAGGTATTAAAATATGTCTCTTTTTTTCTCATGTTATGAAAATAATTCTTGCCAAAAAAACATCCATTTTAATCCTAATGAATAAATTGTAAATGGAGTTTCATTAAAATGCTTTTTTGGGGTTTTTTTTTTGTATTTCATTAAAATGCTTTTTTTGGGGTTTGTTTTTTTTGTATTTTGAATTTAAATGAGTTTTAATTTAACTTTTTGTTATTTTTTTTTTATATTAATATTAATTAATTATTTTTCTAATTTTCCGATAAATTATCTCTTAAAATAATACAATGCTTAAATGTTTCTCATCATGGCGAGAAAATATGAAGTACATACATGGAGACACCTCTACAAATATTCACAACGTCTTCTTTTATATACAGTATTTTTATTTTTTGTGTGAAAAATTAACAGCTAAGTGACAGGACTTTCAAGACAGTTACACAAAAAGCTAAGCATGCACCCTTTTATCAATCCAGTACTTCTAGTGTGTGAAAGTGTTTCTTTCTCTTATGTTGAACTGCTGGTATACATTTGTGTACCGAATTAATTTAGCCCACCAAATAGATGTTTCTAAGGTAAGTAACTGGTGGGTACATTTAAAGAGAGCTAATATATAACATATAAGTATTGAAGTAGCAATTTTACTTTAAATTTAAAATATTTAAAAAGTATGAAAAATATTTATAGCGTATCTAATTATATGAAGCTTGGTTTCAATTCACAAATGTCCATGTTTGGAAATGTTTATCTTTTGTTTAAAGGGTTGCAATGTCACACTTTACGTAAAGGTTACAATCACATGCCCTGGATGAAGCTATATCAACTGAGCTCCAGGCGCAGATAGTATCTTCCACTGGTAAAGGTGAAAGGTTAAGCACATTAACAATTGCCATATGCACCTGCAAAGCCAACATCAAACCATATGAGGCCACTATATAACATGGATACAGGAACAGAAAACCAGCAATTTTTAACTTACATAATTAGTTCCATCCAAACCAACATTATTAAGTATATCACAATGGTTCCCAAGGCAGTTCATTTAAAGATTGCTAGTGCTGATGTTACAATAACTATCTTGTGTCTTGCAAGCCGCTGACATTGGGCCTGATCATTTTACGTACACAAGCGCACCTAAGTTACGCACTACAGAGGATAATGCAGTCCCCCTGGTGCTCCCCTCTCACGTACGTAACTTTGCTGACTTACGTGTTCAGAACCCTATCTTAACACTTCCTTGCGTATCTGGTCATATGTAATGCTTTGACATATGTGTCTATACCAGCCAATACTGTCCAAAAATGCCTCCCCCCACCCATAAATGGTATATCCGGCCATGCGTAGTGATGTCACACCCTGTCATACACATCTCTGATTGTATGTCAACAAATTACGTACAATCAGCATTCCAATGCATAACATCTGGCACACGCATTACGTACGCCGCTTGTGTAAATCAGTTGTCGTTATTAAGTCTGGATCAGGCCCATTGTCATTCCAGCATTAACAGAAACTGCTTTTATCTCAATGCATACATAGAGATGTTCAGAAGTTGTTGGATTCCTAGTTGCTAATTTCCCAATTTATATAAAAATGCCAATGTCACCAAAATAACTAAAACCATAAGGCTATGGAAGTTATTTTCTGCTTTGTTCTATCAGCTGTTTTCCACATCTAATTAGGCAAGAATAGGTAAGTTCTTTTAGTATTTAGTACCTTGATTTAGATAATAAATTGACTATTGGAACATTAGTTTCAAAGTTAAAGCAAATTGCCTAAAAGTAGACTAAACATTTATGTATATAAAGCATTTAAGAAGTGTGTATATATACTGTATATTTTAGGGAATCATCTATACAAACACATAATACATGCCCTGCTTATTTCATAGCATATCATTATCTCACTATCTGTCTAATAATATGTTCTCTTTGGCAATCTCTGAAAGCAATAATTATCCTGCATTGTGTTGAGTATTAATTTGTAAGCTATTCTATAATTTACTGACGTTATAATTTAAGACACAGTCTATATTATTTTAATTAGCATGTTGTAGTGTGCAGACCTATTGTCAATTAATTGGGACTGAAAAGGCACAGATAGTCAGCATAGGAACATCAGTCCCTACTCTACAGTGGACTGGAAATGGGTGGCGTTAGTAGCCCTTTAAGCAGATGTCGGCAAATAGACAACACGACCTTCCTCATTTAGCACCGTATTCACACTTAAGAAAGTGCTGCTTTTCTGTGAGTATTTTTAGGATTGGATAAATTGCGCATACGTAGTAACTTTTTTACACAAGCTACGTAGGATTTGGGCATGGAAATCCATTAGGCACGGACTTCAATCACATGCTTAGTGAGATACATACAGAGGGGTGTGCCAGTCCTCCATACGTAGGAAGTTATGTGAAAATGGTGGGGGGATTTAAATGGCCTATTAAGGGCGCAGTCAAGAATATACGCAAGTACCTAAGCAACTGAAGCCCAAATATACTCACGGAGAATTAATGTTGCTCTATGGTGGCGGAAGACTGCTAAAATCCGCATGGGTGTTGCCTTGCAACTTAGGCGCGTATATTTGCGAATCCATGCGTACTTATTTCACACTTAAGTGTGAACACGGGCCTTGGTAATTCCCTGGCGCTGTACCATAACATACTGGATGAATGTGGGGGTCACAGGGGTAATGTCAATAACGTTATCCCAGTTTAGTACTATTGGTATGACATTGGCATAGCTTCTGTGTTAGAATAAATCCTTCTATAGCGTGTTACTACAGTACGAGTACATTATACATTTTAGAATTATGGAAGGATATGTGGGGCTCCATACATTACAGGAGCTCCAGCCATTATGAGGGTTATAAGGATAACGAGCCGTATTCACAGATCCGTTTTCGAGGGGAGTTCCGTGCGTATTTTTAGGATCAGATCATCTGCACATGCGTAGTAACTTTATTTACGTACTTTACGTAGACTATACACACGTAAGTGCATGTGAATCGCACTTGGGAACATACGCATGGAAATCCGACGCACGGGAAAATTTACATAAAAGTGGGCGGGGGCATTTAAATGAATGCATGGAGGCGCGGTTATAAAGAATCGCACGGACGGAGCACATATACGCATGTAAGTACACACGTAATGAACAGAGTGTTCATTGGTGGGGGTGTTGGTGGGTGTTTCCTTGCTCTGGCCATGCGTATAATTACGTACATAAAAAAAAACGGATCTGTGAATACGGCCTATTATAAGGATACAATTGTACATCACCTTATAATGTAAATAGTGAAAGTTGCTCTCAGCATACAGAAAAAGGGAATCACAACTGTTAATTTTAATTGTTTTAATGTAATCCATGTACTTTCTTTCAGAACGAGGTGTCCATGTTGAAAAATGAGGTAGCACAACTCAAACAGCTATTGCTAACACATAAGGACTGTCCAATAACTGCTATGCAGAAAGAATCACAAGGATACTTAAGTAAGTACTGATATTATTACACAATTACTTCCTTACCTGTATTAGTCAGATCTCAGGATATAGTCAGGACATAACAGCATACAGGCAGGAAATGGGTTTGTAAAACAAGTATAAACACATAAGGTTTTGGGATTTATTCTGGGCGGGGAAACCAGCCATATACTTCCTAATAACAGAGGACCAGATCTAGATCTAATAGTTAATTCTGTGCATGGTCTCCGCAATGGAATTAGCTGTCCCAAATACTGCACGTAGGAAAACAGGGCACTTCCTATGCTCTCCTGTGAGCGGATAGTGGATCCGTGCAATGGACCCTACCTTAAGTATTCTGCATGGAACTCAGTCCATGCAGAATACTAGATCATATGTAAGGGCTAAACTTGGCCCTGACTGTACGATTTAAATGCTTAAGCACATCCACTGTGAGTATCTTGTGCGCATGTTGGGGGGTGGCCCGGCTCCCCTTGCAGAGGATAAATTCTGCATGGAAAGCAACCGCATGATTCTGTGCTCAATGTAGAAAAATTGATACTGAGCATGCGCATTATCACAGCTGACGTATGCATCTAGCGTGCGTAGCTCAGCTGATTCTATTAAATGTGGATCCGGCCCATAGTCTGGGCAGCAAATCACCTAAAATAGCTTATGTTTAGTCCCAATTTTGACATGATCAAATTCACCTCCATTATCAACAAATAAAAAAGTAAATACGGCCCGTATTCAGAGTACCGGACGTATACATATATGTCCGGTTTTGAGCGATTTTTACTTCTGCGCATGCGTAGTGATTTTTTAAAGTAATCTACTTATCTTTTTCTTACATAGATTGCGTAAATGCGGTCTCTGAATACAGGCTGTATTTACTTTTTTATTTGTTGATAATGGAGATGAATCTGGTCATGTCTAAATTGGGCCTGAATACAGGCCTACAATACTAACCTCAGCCAAATAAGATATACATAGCTCCAACTTTATCTTCACCTTGGATTTATCCGTACTGTATAAATATGTGATGTAATTCAAGCTGGCATAACAGTAAACGAAAGCTCAAGCCTTAACTATCAACCCTATGTCCTAACAGAGCTCTTAATGTTGATTGCCCAGATTTTAACCACATTAATCTCCAGTTTGCCTTAATACATTTGCTAGTACACCTTGCAGCTGATCCAGCGTTAGAAGAAGCAACAAAAAAAATCTGCATCTGAATAAACTATGTTTACTATGTAATGTAAGCAGGAGAGTGGACTCATTACATTCTATCCATACTACCAAAATACTAAGTATTTGCTTTTACCACATGAAACAGATTTATATCATAGTTGCCGACTATCCCATGAGAGCCGGCAAATCTCCCGCAAGGGACTTGAGGCTCCTGGTTTTCATGAAACCATGACCTCAAGTCCTGCCCCTTTGCTTGGCAACACTACTTTACTAGTTTACAAATTGTGTCATCTAGCCCCACTCCCATACCTATGAAACCCTGAAAGGGGAAATTGATAGTCAAGGGGTGGGGCTTAATGATGTGACTTGCATAAATCACACTGCTAAGCCCCGCCCCTGCATGCATCTATAGCTTTCCTCCAGGATCTCCCAGAGGGAAGCTTTTAAAAGTCGACAACCCTGATTTATATTAGAGTTGAGGTAGGAAATGTTAACTCTCAACTCAACAATTTGCCTCCTCCTGCAGTAAACATGGTTTATCTACTGTTTTTCTGTTACTCTGAAGTCTGGATCAGTGTGCTTTATTGTAATTTTTCCTTCAAACCCTGAGTTATCACACTGCACTACAAAGGAATATTTTTAGTTTGGGGGAAGCAAGATATAATTTAGTTTCGGTGCCCCCTCCCTCCTTGTCATGTGCCTGCATTTTAAGAAAATTAGTAAATAACAATTAATAGGAGTAAATAGATAGAAAAACTATTAAATTTACTTTCATAGACTAACTTTCACAGAAGTCCTTTGGTATGTTTGAGAGGAGAAGGAGAATGGGTCTGATTCAGACTTAAGAAGGAGCTTGAAATTAAGGAGCTGATTCACACTTAAGAGTAAGTTAGGTGCGGGCAGATCCGCATCTCACTCTTCCAGCCCCCAACCCGCCCCCATTTTTAGGTACCTTATGGCACTTTCGAGTGCCATAAGGCTACCTTATCGCTACGTGCAATGTCTGTACGGACATAGCACTTCCCCGACTCCCACCCGCCCTCCCCAGCTAATCAAAATACCTCCCACTTCTTCCTAAAAACTCCCCGAGGTGGCATAATGCCGCTTCTTTCTACGGGTATCGTTGTGTGCGGTCTGTAAAGACTGCACCTACGCTATCTACGTGCCGATCGGCTACGTAGATAGCGTAAATTACTTACTACGCATGCGCAGTAGGTAATTTCGGACACATACACACTTAAGAAGCCGTAGCTTCTTAAGTGTGAATCAGGTCCTAAGAGAGGAAAGTTACTCCTGGGCTAAACCATGTTGATTTCAGGGGAGTCATATTTCATCTGTTGCAAACAGTATTAGAGTTGAGAGGTGATGTTTCCCAGTGTGACAGTAAAGCTGGTCAGTATCTGTGTGCAGTAAACAATTCAAAGATATATCCCTGCATACAAAGAATACAATTAACTTGACTCCCCCTGCAATTACCATGGTTTAGCCCAGGAGTAACTTTCCTCTCTTAATTTTAAGCTCCTTCTTAAGTCTCAATCAGGCCTAATGTTCTCAGCACTACAGCCAGCAAAGGTGACATGACACACTTGTCAGAGTAATTACTTTTTGTTTGTTAGTAAACCATTGCTGGCTACAGGCAGTTCTTAGGATGTTCTCCTGAACAGTGTCTGCCAGGTTAATGATGTTCTTCATGGATTCACAGTAACATGGCACACAGCCAGTGAAAAACAGCATAAATCCAGCAGCCGCCATAAGTGATTTAAAAACTGCCGGTGTTCAAGAGTAGTATGGTGCCCTGTTAGTATTGCCAGTCGGCAAATCACTGATAAGTCTGCCATATAGTGATTCGTACAGGGCTCCCCTGCTCCCCCTAGATGTATCAATATTGCACTGTTAAACCACAATATCAACCATTAGTACAACCTATGGTAGAAACAAATCATTATAGCTTTACTCCTCTCACAGAGATCAGGGGGCTTCTCAATGCATTACCCCAGCTTCATGAAACCAATTTAGCTATTAAAAACATAGATGATGATACAGATGATGATATAGTGAATATATATATTTCAGGTGCCACATTTTTGGAACAATTCCAATAATTTTTTCCCAAAAGGCCTGTATTTTAGTTCAGAAAGAGAAAAAGCTACTCCACGGGGCTAAAATTTGTTTGGATAAAAATCTTTCTGTCCACTTTTTGCGCTGTCATCCTGAGTTATGGGTATTTTTTTTATGGAATTTCATTTATAACCTGTGAACAAAACAGGGGCAACAATAGTCACTTTATTCTGATCTGTGATGTGGTTAGGAAGGACTGGGAAGGCTCAAGGCCAAAAATTCATGCAGTGTGTAAACTACATACATATAAAAATAGAATTTCCCATTTTATTAGCACTTTGATACACAGTAACATAGGGCCGTATTCAGAGATCCGTTTTCGAGGGGAGTTGCGTGCGTATTTTTAGGATCGGATCAACTTTGCATGCGTAGTAACTTGATTTAGGAACTTTACGTAGACTATACACACATAAGTGCCTCATGGACGTACATGTGAATCACACTTGGGGACATACGCGCGGAAATCCAAATTTACATAAAAGTGGACGGGGGCATTTAAATGAAGGCATGGATGCGCGGTTATAAAGAATCACACGGACGGAGCACATATACACATGTAAGTACACACGTAAAGAACAGAGTGGTCTAGGGACTTGTAAGTCCCGGACAGCACGTCCGGGAGAGGGGAGTGTCGGGGGTGTTGGTGGGTGTTTCCTTGCTCCAGCCGTGCGTATAATTGCGTACATAAAAAAAACGGATCTCTGAATATGCCACAAAGTCACTACTTTCTGCTGTTATTTTTAGTGATGATTGCTGCTAACAAACTTAAGAAGGAGGGGCCAGATCCAGACTTCAGTACGATATGGGACTTATGTACATCACGTACGTAAGTTCCCTATTGTGTTTGTACTGCGCAGATCGCCTCACACGGATATTCATGGTGGGTGGGCTTTGATATTTAAATTGTACAGTAAGGGCTTGGCAGAGCCTGTATTCAGCACACACAGTGGAATACTTAGGGGTGCCGTCAGCACTCCTAAAGCTCCTCCACATGTAGAAGAGCAGGTGAAGTCCCCTGGTCTCCTACATGGGGTAATTAGGATACCAAACCCCGTACAGAATCTGATCCGGTCTGATGTGAATACCATTGATGTTGCTGAAAAGCATGTTATTAAATATACTGCGGCTGCCTCTACTCCAGCAGCTGATAGAATATAGTTTATGCTTCTATATCAAAATATATGGAAAGGTCTTTGACTACAATAAAGCAGCATTCTCAACTGACTTAATATGATTTTATTTTTCTAATTCTTTAATCTGCTTTCCTGCTTCCTTTGCAAGAATGTCAAAGAATGACATCACATACAGGTGTCTAACCACTCACCATTTGTGCTAATGTACTCTGTTCCCTGTATCACTTATTGTATGAATTAAGCATCATATACATATAAGAAAATACAGAATTCTGCAGATTTTACTTGTACTCATTTTCTCAGTTACTAACAAATAATTACTGTTTATTAAGCCTAGAATGTAAACGGCATCATTCAGATTTCATTAAACCTTATATATTATTTTTCTTTCTCTGGAAACAGAATTGACATATTTTATCTATTTCTTGCTTAAGCTTATGTTGCATTTTCATATATGTATAAATTGCTCAGGTCTATTTGCTAATGAAAATGTACATGTTTGATGTACATGTGATGTTGGGAAATGGAAAGTCATTAAGGAAATTGCAACATCTAACTAAATTAGCACCGATGGGTGGTCGATATATCAGCTTTTTACTAATGGTTTTGAAAGCTGTTAATCCTGTTCACATACAACACAACACTGTATCCCATCAATACTGTAACTTAAATAACAACCTGCATTTTTTCATTAATAACTTTTCATATTCGGCATTGGTGATACATTGTAATCAGCAGGCATGGCTATACCATATATCTGTGTAAAAGAAAGTCTATACCATATATATGTGTAAAAGAAAGTAGTTCTGTGTATAATAAAGGTACATTATTATCAAAGTCAGGCATCATTTATATTTAAATATACATTTACATAAGATTTCTATACCAGCCAATCAGATCACACACATGAAATACATATATTACACAGCAGCACTGCAGTTACTTTGGAGCTTGCTGGGAGGAGGGGGCTGATCCAAAGCCACCATCTAGCAATCTAGCAACATCAGATTTGAAATGGGGGGCAGGGGGAATTGGATGGAAATAAAACACTTTGCTTATTGCATTTAAAAACAAACCTTTTTATTTAATTACTGTATTATTAAAATTTGAGCTACGAAGCACCACTTTCTAACTCTAGTACTGTGTGCACAGTTTATAGTTGCCTCCCCTGCTGCTGGTGTAGGTTTGCACCTGCTTTTGCTGTTACTCTGTAAAGTTGGACATATACTATGCAGATTATCGGTACCAGCCGGAGGTGGCCCAATTCACAAGGCGATCTCCCACTAGGGTAAGGTCTCAATATTAGTGCCACTCACCTCTTCTGCTGGGGCAAAATGACAGGAGGCCCTTGCAGATGGTTGGTTGCAGACCTCCTGTCAGTCCCTGCACTGATTGGCTGGCCTTCTGTCAATCTAGGCAGGAGACCCATGCACCTAGCCTTTTGTAAGAAAAAAACAAACAAACCCTGGACAGTAGTTTGTGCAGAGCTCTCATCACTTTATTACTGATGTACTAGCCAGTTATAATGGAGTCTTGTGTTAAACATATTTTTTTGCATGGCATAAGGTAAAATTACTGGACCCAACCAGTTTTTCTTAGCGCTTTTTCATTGTTAGAAAAAAAAATATTGGCCACACACTACCTGATAATTGGATGATTGGACCAATAATTGCTCCAGTGTATGGCCAGCTTAAGACTGCCTTGGGGAGTTTTTGTTACATATGCATTTTATATGAAAATAATATAATTAGATATAGTAAATATAATAATGGGTATAACTACACCACACTATTTTGATCTTTGTGATCTGAATTTTTGCTTCCACAACATGCTTTTTGTGTAGCCTTTTGTATTTAGCTACAAAGCTTGTCTCCTTTTACTGCCCCTATAGACAAGTCACTGTAATATCATTTATAAATGTATTGCACCTATTTCGATAGGGCCATTCTCTCCCAGCCAGTTTTGAACTGGCTGTGATATCGATTGCTTATGTCTCGATGAGGAATAGCAATCGATCCCTGGAACACTGAATGCGGTGCTCCGAAAGGTAAGGCTAAAAACTACCCCAAACCTTCCCCAAATTCTAACCTTAACCTTCCCCTTTCATTACCCTAACCCTAACCCTCCCTGCTCTGTAGCCTGACCCTAACCCTCCTTTCCCCGCAGCCTGACCCTAACCCTCCCTTCTCCCTAGCCTTACCCTAATACTTCCTTAAGTATAGCCTAACCCGAAGACCCCCCTCCCCGCAGCCTGACGCTAACCCTCCCCTTCTATGGCCCTAACCCTTTCTTCCTAAGAGATTAATCCTAACCCCCCTTCCCCAACACTAAAAGTCCCCGGAGAGGTTAATCACTGTTAGCGGCGGAAATGAATGGGTAAGTATGGCGATCGGCACATTCACATAAAAAAAAATTCTAAAATGGCCCCCTATTAGAAATAGAGACAGCCAAAAAGGAGCTTTCGGCTGTCTCTATTTCTAAAAGCAGACCATTGTAGCAGGGACTGCAACTGAGATGTATTCACCCTTTTCCCAGGAAAGAACATTGTTGGGCTGCACATACATCTATACTTTCTTTCAGGCTGTCTACCCACGTCACAGCTCTCTTATCTTATGAGTATATATGACCTAGGGGAACTGACTGAAGGAAACTGCCTGAAATAAAAGCATTGATCATCATGTGACCTACTCTGAATACATCTTAGAGCTTTTCCTTGTTATCTCCCAGGCAAAGAGAGCCTACTGAGCGTTTTACAAATACACACTGGGGTTGATCTATAGACTGAGAGTAAGGGTATATCAGGAGTAAGAGAAGGCAAATTTATACCAAAGACAGAATCAGAGAGTCAAGAGGTAAAGTTTTGTAGCTCAAATAATTTGCAGATTAAACATAAAACAATTTATTATGTGAGTTCTATGTGCAAAGGCAAAGTGTTTTCCCTGCATAAAAAATAATGAAAATGTCTCATTCTTATTGGTGATCCATTAGCCGTGTCATATGATATATATTACTTTATGTGACATTATGCAGCGCTATTATTTTTAACAACATGTAAAATGAACTAATAGCCACTGCTGTTAGCAAATGACCCACTGTTTTTTAATATAAAGCACTTAAGCAATTAACACAAAGTAAAATGTGGGGATTCTTGTAGATAGCACTAAGGGCAGCCAAAGCATAAGTGGCCAGCTTTCGTCTCTCCAATAGTAGTGGATCCAGTAGTCTCAGCATGTCCAATCAAGGACATATATTTCCCTAGCAGTTAGAGGTCTAAGGTTGTATCACCTTTGATTTAAAGACTGTTTATTGTAATTTTTTTTTTAGCATTTCTATTACCATTATAGTCTTTTGTAATTTTTTGTTTTAATTTTAGTAGTACATTTATATAATAACTCCTAGTCTGATTTACTAACGTATAATATTCACACATAACATTCATACAATATCCTTACAGCATTGACCAATCACATCTTCTTTTCTAAGCCTGGATTATATGATGTCATATTTGGCCTTCTTGCAAATATTTATTTAAGGCAACAAACAAAGGTGCAGGAGAGCTGCTTAAAGCATTTAAAATGAATTTTCCATTTTATGCAGGATGAGTACTGCTACTCAAACGCTGGCCAGTGCATGGTAAGTTCAGTTTATTTTAAAGATACAGCACATTTCCTATTTAAAGCCTTGGCCTTCTTGTTTTCCTATCCATTGTTGGCAATACTACTCCACTAGCTCGGTGGAGAAATGTAACATGCTTGGAATGATAGTATATTAGCACCCTTTCTAACAGTACATAGATTTACAATTGCAGCAACAATAGTCCACATTCCTGTAAAATTCATCCATTCAAAAATGTTGATTTTCAGCTGTGTTTAATTTGTGTATTTTGTGGTATTTCACACTGCACATTACAAGTGCTAGCAAATGAACGAGATATTTAGTTCTACACAGTCTACACATATGGAACCTTATGGCTAGGGAGCCGAGAGCAGTGTTCCAATGTTGGCCCAAGTACAGTATTTATGTATTTGCACAATTGTGGCAAATGGATCTTTTCTAAGCTGTCTGACCCATTATATTGTTATAAATGATAGAAGGCTGGACCCGATCCTCCACCTCAGCTGTGCATGCAAGCCCACTCCCACTTTACAATAGAACCCTATCTTAGCACTTCCGTGCCTTCCCCACATAAAATGGGGACGTCTCGGAAATCTGGATAGGTCATAAGGGCCTAGGCACACCCTTACTACATCATTTAAATAGATCTCCCTTGCGTACTCAAAGTAGGCTTCCTGCCCCGTCCGACCATGAAGTCGGAATCACTTCTAACACTGAAGTCTGGATGCCGAGGATCTAGATCTGTGTTGGAAGACTGCTGCGTGCATACACAGTTGCAAAACACTCCCTTTTTTATAAGTCTGGCTCTGGTCCGGGGATATTAGTGATGACGTGATACAGTGATACATCTATATAGGCTGTGTAAGGTGGACTTGATTTCTAAAAAGATGCACATGGTGTAGAATGCAGCTTACTGCTGCCAGTGTTTACACTCTGTGCAGGTGCATTCCACATGTAATAAGCAGGTTGGCAGCTGTTATTATAGGCTTCTGCAGCTTCTGTGGATTATTATATCATTTATAATAAGTCTATCATTAAGTGTAAAAAAAACCTGCAGCTTCCATGACTACAACTCAGAATTCCCCCATTATTTTCAGCATATCATAGCACTAAAACGTGTCACACCATAGTTCATTATGGTCCTGGTTACCAAGCCTATGTAATCTAAAGTTAATCAGTCAGTGTAACAGTGCTTTCTACAATGAATGTAACATTGAGAATGCTTAAAGCTTGACATACACCACAGGACAATGCGTCCAATCCAATCAGGCGATTGTCAAATACTTGCAGCCTATCAGCCTGTGTATGCCTTCCTTCAATAGACAGGGTTAGGAGCATAAGCCAAAAAAGGTGTTGAACTGCTTTTGCATTAAGTTCACTAATAATAAAGCATTGCTCAATTAGACATTTTGAGTTGAGCTAGGAGACATTCTCTTTCAACTCTAGCTTTACTGCAATATAAAATTGCTTTACCCAGTAGTATGACATAGTTTGCCTTCTGCTCTTAACCCTGAATTATAGCCAGAATATCTATGTGAAGAAAAAAAAGTTCCTAAAAATTGCTGTAAATATGCCTGTTTTCTGACCGCATTTACCTTCCAGATGTTTCATGCCCAAAAAACAATGTGACTTTTGATTTCTATATTGCCTCATCTGCTATAAATTGTAACTAGTATAAGCAAAAGTTCTACCAACCCAGTTATGCAGGTTGCTGAATTATTGTTGATTGCACCATATCCAGGAGTGTCAATGTGTTTCATTCATATGTAAGGTATTTTATGAAAATTGTAGAAGTATTAAAAACATTGTTCCAATGTCTCCCCAGGTCCTGAAAACAGCCCCCCTGAGAGTCCGGTCCCTGCCTGCTCCCAGCAACAAGTCATCCAGCATAACACCATCACAACATCGTCTTTAGTCAGCGATATGGTTGGAAGCTCCTCGCTCAACCCTCTTTCCAACCACAGAACAGACATAAATCCCATTCTTTGAAACAATGGGCTCAAGAACTGCCTTCGGGATTTTGGTATAAAATCAGATCTTCCATTTTTATGAACATTTTCTCAACCTTATTTGAAATCTGAAAGTCTCTTCAGTCATTGAAAGGCATTGCCTCTCCTTTTTTAGTATTCATTCTAAATGTGTCTTTTTTTCTTATCAGAAAAGGGATTTATGCAATTAATATGCTAGCAGTTTTGGGAAATCCATAGAGCTTTCTCAATGTTCTGGTACAATGTATTAGTTTATGAACTGAAGCATTTTTGTACAGTTACATTTTCTTTTCTTTTTCTATCAGCCATTTCTGCCCATAATCTGGTGTTCCTGTCATCTCATAATACAGGGGCTAAACCAATATTTATCAGAATAAAGACTAAACCATTGACATGACAGAGGTATGAACCACCAAGTGCCTCATCACTCAGTGATGTCACTAATTCTAGTGAAATGTTTTCCTATGTATATTTGTCCAGCCCACATAACGGCTTTTGTCACTGAGCGTATGTGACAAGTAGCGTCTGCAGAAGTGAGCACATCATTACCTGTTACATTTCCAGTATACTATTCGCTACATTTCAACATTTCTGGAATCCTTTAATAATACACAAGTTAACCTAATTTAAAAGAATGAACTACTGTAAATAATCTGTTTTCATATTATTCCAAATAATCGCTGATTCATAATGTTATCACTCCGCTGTTCATTAGCAAATGTTGTATATTATATAGGATAACACTACCACTGCTGTATTTCATTATATATATTGGAATTCGTGACCTTAATATACCACTCAGTATACCATTCTGCTGTTATATGGGGCCTGATCCTGAGCTATGATGTAGCGCTGAGCGTGCTAACGCTCAGCGTTACATCGCTGACTCCCCCTGGCACTCCCCCTGTGCGGGTGTATGGCCCCTTCCTTACGCCGGGTGAAGGCTACCCTA
>WWET01000717.1:264198-280365 GCA_011038615.1 Limnodynastes dumerilii
AGCAAGCATTTACTTTTGATTGTTTAGTCCGATGCTTTCTTTTTTATTGCTTTTCTACATTTTATGGGAAATCAGATAGCCTTTTATAAAAATAAAACATATATATTAGTACACCATGTGTAAAAAAAAAAAATCTATATCTTTAAATTGTCCCAGGGTGCTAATTTAGTTAGTTTGTTTTCGTCTTTTTTATGGAGAGAAAAGTGAAATTATATGAACATGAGCACTATAGGTAACAAAAGAATGGCATTTTATGTTACCATTTAGAATTGAACTTTTTGGTTTGGTTCTGATTCCTCAGTTAAAATATATATATTTTTATTATTTTTTTTTAATCTGAGAAAAAAAAAGAAGTCTCAACAGTTCTCTGGTCATCTGAGTTTCCTCAATTTTGTAGCTAAACAGTTTGACATATGTATACTTTGTGGCTGGGGCATGTCTGTTTTTTATACTAAACGGGCAAGCAGACTTCTGTGAGTTTGTACTCCTATACAGTTTTCTATTGCATAGCATTAACAGTGTGCTTAAGATGGATGCCTTTGTTTGCATTCAAAAGCAGTGCTGAGGGTTATTTATGTTAGTGTTTGCAGGAACATTAAACCAAAAGGCCATAAGAAATAAGTCAAAACTTAAACTTGTTGTCAAATGGACCAAGCACCTTTAATTGCAGTATATATGATTTGCACAATATGTATATAATTGTATTTGTTTATCTTCTGATCAAAAGCGCACTGTCTCCTTAGGAAGTCAGTTCAAGTCTACTATACCTATATTTGCAATATATACAGGAATTGGCTATTGCTGTAGTTTTGCTGTGGATTCTGACTCTTAACATCTGAACACTGTGGGGCTGATCCTGCAAAAATAAGCAAAGGCTTAAAAGTATTTTCACTGTATGCAAATAAATAAATAAGTAAAATAATTTCTTACCCATCTCATTGCAACATGTTTTGTCCATGTGCAGATTCCAACTATGGATCAGCCCCTGCACTTTTAAGTTAGCTTGTGTAAAGGTGTTATTTGCCAATGATTGGGATAATTATGTTATAAGACTACATTCATGGATTTTTTTCTTTGTCATGGTCTGTCACCAGAGCAGCTATGAGAAACTGCCTTATTTTACTTTATGTTCGACACCCTCCTTGGACTACTGTAAGCTAACTAGTGCAAGAAGGGAAATGTAATAGTGTTTTATGCTTGAGTAAAACTCACTAGTACTGATGACTATACATTAACATCCCAGAAAAGCACTTATGATTCTTTATCTATTTATTTAGTGTGTACCAATCAGAAACTGCAATAGTGCTGTGTATTCTGGGAACATGGTAAACAGTAACATGCATAGTCCAAATTTATGCAAATGAAGGCATCACAGTGGAACATAGAAAAGCAACCGCAATGCCAGAACACTCAATTATTAACATTTATTAAGGACACGTCTAATGCTAAACTGCAGCTGTAGACTATTGAGCAAAAGGTGTTATTTCTGTTTGTGGTGCATAATGCTTTGCATCTTTCATCAACAAGGCTTTTTCTTAATTATCACAAATCCAAACCAGGAGGACAGTAACATTTATATAGGAGGAAAGCCATTTATCTATTTACTGCTTAGTCCCTGTTTTGTTTTGTTCTGTATTGTCTGAATAACTTTTAGATCACATCACGGGGCTTATTCAGAGTCTGGGAGTAAGGGCAAAAGAGGTGCATGTGTACAGCTCGGCTAAACCATTTCTCAAAGTAAGGGGAGCTAATTCATTTTAAATATTTTCCATGCATAGAAAATACTTTACTTTTGCTAAAAGAACTCAAATACTGCATAGCTTTATATTTAATCTATAAAATAGAGTTGAGCTAAGAAATTTTACCTATCAATTCTAGTTCTGGTTTCACAATTTAAACTTGCCTCCCCTTGCAGTTCAACATGGTATTGCTCAGGTCTAAACTTGCACCTAAAAAAAGGTGTAAGTGCAACTCTGAATGAGCCCCTACAGGTTTAAACTAGGAGAAACATCACTATGATTTAATTTGGATTTACTAAATGAAGCATATTACTTAGCCATAGAAGTGCAATTCATTAGCCATGTCTAACAGAAATGTTCCAGGACTATGGCATATCTCATTAGAGTAATCACCTATTAATAAACACCAATCAACCTGTTATTGTCACTATGTAAAAGGTAGTGTTCCCCATAGCACAGTTGCTTTTGTGTGGTATCTGAGCATCATTTTTATAATTCTGAATCATTGTTTTGTTTTGTTTTTTGTTGTTTTGGTCATGTCAACCTACAGTATTTAAACATTTGATGTACATATAATTCCAGAGAAGAGTGTGGTTAATCTCACGTATGTCAGTGATCTATACACTTGTATGACTGTGTAAGTGAGGACAGGCTAGTATATAAAGAGGAGCATGATTATGATTAGAAGTTACAGCATACTTGCCAACTCGCCTACAATGTCGCCTGAATATCAGGCAGTGATCATGGGCTGAAAATGATCCCACATGTGCCCTGCCCTTACACCTCAATACAGGGATCCATAGCATTGTGAAGCAGTAAGCCGTGATTGGGTGACACAATTGAAAGTCATTTGCATCATTGTAGCTTAGCCACTCTGCTTCACAATGTTGTAAGTCTTGATGATGAAATCAAGTGTCAGCTGGAGCTTCTCTCCATGGTCTCCCTGAGAGCAGAAATAAAATGGCGGCAAGCATGAGTTACAGTAGTTATTACAGGCTCATGTAATGTGTGCAGAAAAGTTGTAGTGAGAAACATTTAGGTTCATCAATCTGACCTCTGTGAAGTGTAATAGAATAATAAATCATCTGAAAGGCAACACTATCTTTTCCACAATGTATATTGCAGTAACTGCATTTTCTCAGAACCACAATAAATATTTAAATATATTTTTTACCTGGAATCTTATGCTCAGTGTAAGTAGACTGAATAATACCAAACGTTTAGGGAACGGTTCAGGATTTTGGTGTATTAGCCGAGGTGCTGCAGTTATCATAGACCTATGACACCCAGTAAGCTTCTCTAATAAATGTAAACCACTGGGCCATAAAATGCTTAAGAAAGTGAAAACATTTTTACTAACAGCACCTACTAAATACATACTGACCTCACAGTATATAAATGCAGTACCCCGTATCTATCCAGGGCTGAGCACTAGCTTTAAACAGCCACCTGGCTGGCAATGAGAGTCAGTGAGGAGGAGCGACAGTGCTTTTCTGTCATCTAAACGTGAAATCTAGGGGAGGTTCGGGGCCCTTCCTGTCGCACTTATGTCTGAAAAGTTCTCTTACCCTTTTAACCAAAGAGAAAACTAGAATGAATTATAGAAGAGCAGCCTCTGGTTTTATACTTTCTGGGTGTCAGTCATAAAACATGTTAGATTAAATGTTGGATCCCTTTTACCTAAGATTTGAATACATACACATGCACATAAAATAATTCCTCGCACATCTTTAAGAACATCCTCTGCAATGGTTGCTTCAATAATATATTGATAACAACTCTAAATATGTTAAACCCTAAGTAAAAAGATATTGGGTATGAACTATGTGTGTTCCATACTATACTATATAATATTTTTATATTTTATTTGGAGTTTCTAAAAAGATATTTCATTTGAATAAGCTAAGATGATTCTTCCTGAACAAGTAGGTAATGACTGAGACAATAGAGATACTTCCAATACAACCCTTGCTGATAGACTCTGGTCAAGGTTTAGGAGTCATAGCAACAATTGGAGTAATTTGCAGCTAGACAAGCCATGTTCCGATGCAAGGGTGAAAATGTATTAAATCTGATTTGTATCCAGGAAACCTTTTTGTGCTTAGAGTCCACCTACATGGGAGAACTTTCATTTCTGTAAGTTAGAGTTGCTAAAAGAATTCTCTCTCAGCTTAACTCTCTTAATTCTGTTCTCATATTATACATTTTACAGGTGAACATTTGCACGTTTTTGTTACTGTTGCTCCTGGCTGGAACAGTCCTGTTTAAAAATGTGATTGATGCAAAAAAATTACATTATAATACATTTTTTGTTACAAATTAAACTTAAAATGGGTTCTGTGGGTATTAAATTAACAAATCAATACCAAATTTAACACAAAAAAGCAGACTAATGTTCATCAGTGATTAATGATATACATGTAAAGATAGCAAATGGAATGTGTCTAGAGCTATGAATAATGACCATTCATTTTTTTTTGTAACATTTACATAGCTGCATTTCTTTGCTAACCAGGATTAGTAAACTGATACCTATAACAGAGTTATAAAATTACAGTGTAACACTATAAAACCTCACTTTAGGGACACAAAGGGCCCAATTCAATTAACTACGATGTCTCATTGCAGTGTTTTTTTCACGAATTTACATAGCGGATTGTTATACGCACCTCATAGAGGTTTGTATTAAAATCTGTGAATTTTACTTATTGTAAAAAGAAGAAGTAGGCACATTTTGCGCTTACTCCCAATTGAATTGGACCCAAAGATTGAAAGTAGCCTATAGAATGGACCAAAGGATCATACAGGGATGCTGTTATTTATACATATTGGAGGATGGGAGAAAAACTAGAGGTGGGTCAATAAAATATTTAAAATGGTTAATTATTTTTATAGAATATTAGACTTAGGTAAAAAAATTAATAAAAAAAATAATGACTGTTGTGATACACTAAAAATAAAATGATGGGTTTTTTTCTTAATATGTTCAGTTCTGTACATATGGTGCACCTGTCACCAGCAGGAGTATAGATTATCAAGCACTGAATGTGTTACTTGTCGGAGCAGCAGCTTGTGTAATGTATAACTTGTGACTGGCATGTTCATGAGTTACTAAGTTAAGTCTGTGTGGGCAGGACAGGCAGCAGAAAATTCACTTTATCCCTAAAGCCTAAGTGTTCTCATAGATCTGAGTGCTGTATCTGCAATATTTTGGCTTACATTAGAACTGCAGATAGTACAAAGCTTTATACATAGACAAGACCATATAACTAAGACCTTAATGTTATGCAGAATTCCAGTGTTTCAGACAGCCCATAAAGCATTAGTCACTCCCAAACATTTGTATTAAGCACTGTGCATGGAATGAGAAAACCCTTATCCTTATGGTGCCAGCCTAACAATAAACTCACTAAATCCAAAGTGGCTGCATTACTGTAATCCCCCTTATTTATCTGTGAATGAATTACATGGCATTACATGCCAAGGAGGGTAAACAATAAAAATAAGTCTTTGAAGCTTGTGAGATGAGTTGGAAATAAGAGCCAATAATTCACCAGATGTGTCCCATGATGAATGAGTGTATGTGCAAGAAAATATTGAATTAGGCAAAGTGTAGACTGCAAACTGCATATCCGCAGATAATGACCACCAAATATATTCAAAGTTAGAGCCTTCACATAGGTATGGCTTACATTGCTCTACTGTTATTCTAGAATTTGGGAAATTGGTGGTTGACATCTCAATGTTTGATGATATTCAAACCCTGAATTGTGTATTGGCCTGAATTGAATTGGCATTTGAATATAGGCTGTATTCTGGGAAATGTGATCAATGCATTGGTCTGCATGGACAATTTTGCATTCATATTATTACAGGATGTAAGCCCAATTACCAGTATCACCACATTGATACTAGCTGGGGAAGTAATAAAATGATTGTGATTCCTGCTACACTCTTGGCTATTCAATACCACATAATACCACTTCTAACCCACACAAAAGGACTAAACAGGATGGAGACAAAAGTAAAACATTGTTTTTAAATGTTGCTTTAGTAATGTGCTGTAAACATAAAGAAATAGTTTACAATAATAAGCTCATTAAACCTGGTGCTTTTTCTTACTGCCAATTATTATATATTGTTAACATTACCAGTATAATAAGCCATAACTGGATGCTTGTTCTGTATGTTTTATACACCCATAGACCTGCATTTCTGGTATCTATGCATATAAATGCACTGAATGAGTAGAATATTCTCCTTACATCTATTAGAGTTATACTGTTGTATGGCTTCTTTTCTGGCTGTTGACAGTCTTCAGCTGTGTGATGAAGATATTGTGATACTACAATGTTATGTAGGTGAACAGAAAGAAACGCTCGCTGGAAATTTGCACTGTTAGGGGTAGTGACTGACTGTTACAGAAAACTGTCAAAGTAGCACTTATTTTATATTTTTTTGTACAATGAAATCCAATTGAAAATTGCAACTTTAAATGAATATATTATTTTGTTATGTTAAAGGCTCGCCGCTTTAAGTATTCAGTCTCCACAGTATTCTGGTTAATCTGCAAGTAGAGATGAGCTCTGTTTTTCTCCTTTGGTCCATAACTTTGGATTGGATTCCATTGTATTCACGCATCTGCACTGCTTAATCGGAACGCATTGTGACACATCCAGGCTTGAGAATAGCGGACTGGAGCTCCAAGTTCAAAGCAAACGCATCCCTGGGCGTAAGATGGCATGGTCTCCACAATGCCAACAGCTATTCACCTCCAGTGAATTCAGCCCTTCTGTTAAAAGTGTCATTGCGTTTCGATCTATAAACATGTATTTGCGCTACATGGAGAAGCAGCTGTAATTCAACTGACTTCCACGGATGATCAGTAAAACCCATACATATGGACCCAGCCCTTTGGGACCTTTATTCAAAGACTTTCTGTGGTTTTTCATTCATTATCACCTTTTAAATTGTTTATTTGTATAACCCTTCTCTGATCATTATTATTTCATGAATTAGAGATTTGGGTATCGTGCAATCATCTCTACTTGCAGATGTTACTGTACCTCAGCGACCCATAAATCAGTCCAGATGGTGATAACATAAACAGGTTGAATCTAGTTCTCCTGTTCACCTAGGCCAAGCCAGGATATCAACTGCCCAGAGGTAAGGGGGATAACTGAGGTGTCTTTTACCCCCTTTCCCCTCAATCCATTGTTGACACACTGCCTCCCATCACTCTGCAATATCTGAATAATAACCAGTAATGTTTACAAATATCTTTAGTACCTGTACTTTTTTTTCAGACTTTTATAGTTTTGTTCAGTATATGAGTGGCTGGTTCTAAATATAATGAAAATACAGATGTTCTTAGGCTAATGTTAAAAGGAATGATTGACAGCTCTACTTTAGACAATATGGGCCTGTTTCAGACTTAAGGAGGATCTTGAAATTAAGGGGCTGATCAAGAGCTACGCCCGCCGTACCATCAATGTGTAAGATCAGCTGTTTAGCCGATCTGCACATGTTGCCCGGCGTAGATAGGGATTTTAGTTGCTGGGGATACGGTGTCCGTAACTGCAGCGTAGTTACGGATAAGGAGCCGTTCTTCTCTGTAACTACGCTGCAGTTAGGGAAGGTTGGTGGGGGAGGCAGGGAAATGAGGAAGGGAGGGCAGGGTTAGCCCTCAGGGTCCCAGTGTATTTACACTCTGTTACGCCGGTTGAAGATGGGGTAGCCTTCAACCGGCGTAACAGTGTGTAATTACGCCGGGACAGGGGGAGTGTCGGGAGGGGAGTGCATCGATGTTACGCTGAGCATTAGTACGCTCAGCGCAACATCGTAGCTCTGGATCAAGCCCTAAGATTGTAAAGTTACTCCTGGGCTAAACCATGTTGATTGCAGGGGAGTCATATTTCACCTGTTGCAAACAGTATTAGAGTTGAGAGGTGGTGTTTCCTATCCCAAGTCTAAATAACAGTGTGACAGTAAAGCTGCTCAGTATCTGTGTGCAGTAAGCAATTCAATGATATATCCCTGCATGCAAAGAATACAATTACCTTCACTCCCCGTGAAATCAACATGGTTTTGCCCAGGTGTAACCTTCCTCTCTTAATTTTAAGCTCCTTCTTAAGTCTGAATCAGGCCCCATATCCACATTGACTGATATGAGACTTACTGGTTTATTGGGTATGTGATCATATGTGTATATTTAGTCCATATGTTAGGAGCCTTATGTGCCTCTTAAATACCAAAAAAAAATACAAGAATGTCAGCTATTGCTTGCGAGATTATGCAATAAATGCTAACGTAATATACAGTGCCTGTCTTTCTGCCAGTGGTTATTTGGTAGATTTTCATTAATGCATGTATTTGTAAGCTGCCTGTTCCATTATTTCACACCTCTTGTAGACACAATTTTTGTCAATTTTGAAAAACAAATTGGATTTTTTTAAAGTAAATAATCTATCATTATGATTTCACATTGCATCCTTGCAAAGTTTTTTGATGTGATGTGATGTGTAAATTTATACTTATTATATATAAGTACTCTCATTAATTTCAATACATTACTTCTGTGTACCTGATTTTTACTTTTTTAGGTTCATAACCTAAAGTGTTTGTTACCAACAGCCAAAGTAATTGTTGCAGAAAGTGCATTTTCAGAGGTCTTTTTTGTTAATATCAAAAGCCATAAAGAAAGTTTTTCGTCCAGGATCCACACTAAATTGAGGAATATTAGCTCTCAGAGACACAGTTTGTAGTAATGCTTTGTAAAATGTTCTACTATAAATATATTTCATAATTATTTTTTGTCTCCTATCAAATTAGGTATATTTTTGTTAATTTATTAAATTATAGTAACTGGATTTGTACTTGTGCAAAATAATTGAACATTTTTGTTTCTAAATCAGCACATTTTAATCCTTAACACAACACTGCATTTTAAAACATCTTCATATTGCACCAAATATATTAAACAAAACATTTGTTACTATTTGGGTCACTATGTACAGGTTAAACCCCCATTAATGATGTATTTAAAATTATTGTGGTTTTTTTTTATACAAATAAACCATTTTAAAAAAAGAATAGCATTCTAAGTAATGACATTTACACAGCAGCCATTTCTGTCAATGCTTTGTATTTTGGAAACCGGCCATGTAGCATAGCTGTGCTAACCCAGAATATGACACTGCTGAAGGCAGCCTGCTCTGTCTATCAGTGCAAGTGAGGCTCTTCTGGTCAGCATATACAATAAAGCACTACAGATAACACCTCACTCTTACATACTTTATTAATATATCAACAATATAATGAGTTCCTTGATGAGATTTGCTTCTTAAATTTATAAAACAGTTGTAGCCTAGAATGTGTTTGTTGTAGAAATTGAAAAAATGAAGAAAAAAAAAAATGGTTTAAACATGACGGTTTTAATGTGACTTGTTTCATAGACCAAATCCAACAATATGTTTTTATATGACCCCTTAACTGACTGAAATCTCAATATCCTTTCTTTAATTACATGTTTTATTAGCATTTGAGTTAGTATGTGGTTATATGTTATTGTCTAACCAGTGAATAAATGTGGAATACAGTGGTTGTAGCAAATCAGTTGATAAGTGCAAAATTTAGCATTCAGCCTTTTTAAGGAGTGTGAATTCTTTTTAACTCGCCATCCTTCATTTAAATAGAGATAGTGACCAATAAAGACTGTTATTTTGTATAAGTAATTACAGGGATTTAAAGGTTTGCTGGAATTGCACAAGATCTCCCTTATCTGACAAGTTCTTTCTAGGACCGTAGGTAATATTTGCCAGTCCATGTTTCATAGATTATTTACATTATGCATCTCTACAGTCAGCATAAGACTTGTACAAAGAAACGTTGTTACATTATGGAACAAGCATTATGTTGGAAATTACAGTTGCAGAACTAATACTAATAACTTTTGATCTTAGTGTTTAGTTCAGTATCCATGGGAACAAGACTGGCGCTTCCTAGTTCTTGTGATAAACTGTCACCTACATGCAGCAACATATAGGCTGAATAATACAGCCTAGACATTTACTAGCAGCTAGTGACATCACTGATGGCCATACAATGGCTGGCTGCACTGTGTGTAAATGACAAGTAAAGCAATGAACAAACATTGTAATATTTTCTATAGCACTGTGTCAAGTAAGTAACTGCAATGGGTGCTGTAAAAGAAAAGTATTTTGGTTTCCTCTTGCTTTGTACACAGCTGCATTTCTTGTTTGATACATTTTTTTATAGTACCCACCTTCTTTTACTGGAAGGGTAGATGTTTGGTACTTTATATGTAAATATTTTTACAGCATTTTCTTTATTATGTTAAGCTTTGTTTGTTTGTTTTTTATTTTAAATGTTATAAAGATTGTTTAAGATGTCCAGTTTTTACATCTCTTTCTAAGTTTAAGAAAGAACAATTGTACAAATGTTAATATCCACTGCAATTCCAATATAATAAAGCACTCAAAAATAGTCCTGGCTCCAGCTTCTTAAATGATGTATTTATTTGCAGAAACAACCTCAGAAAATTATCATTCGGACAGGTAAATTATAATCAAGACAACCTGAGTTCACATATAGTTACACAAAGGTTAAAGGGCTAAATTTACTAAATGGTGAAGCCTTCGTTTTCACTTGAAAACTGTCTTTATCTCCTTAAAATGAAGGCTTCACCATTTACAAAGCTATGATCACCATGGAAACCATGGCGATCAATTGCTGCAGCACCCCTGTTCACCGGCCTGCATTAATGTGATCGCTATATAAGTATCGGATATTGGCGCGGATGTTAAAATACTCCATATAACGCCACCTGATGAAGGCATTAGTGTAAGTATTCCTGCAGTCTCCCCATATACCCCCCTTTTCCTCCGCCTAATAGCTGTTATTAGGCGGAGGAAGAGGGGGGCACATGTCGGGAGACCGCTGGAATACAGTTCACAAAAAAAAAACCATTCATAGTTGACTCCCCCTGAAATCTGCATGGTTTAGCCCAGGAGTGACTTTCCACTCTTATTTTAAGCAATTTCTTAAGTCTGAATCAGGCCTATACTATTTAATTTAATCAACAAAGTTTTACTGTGATGCCACCTAAAAGGAAAATGTCTGCTGTGGGAGTAACTGCACAGCAGGAAGCAACAAAAAGATAAACTGATCCGAGCGACAATCTATGACTGATGACCAAAGATAACGCAAACGTGATTGTCATGCAAATTGCCCATCACAGAGAAAACAATCATGCAAACAGGACAGAGGTAACATCACATAAACGCCTACAAAGTCAGCACACAAGATGCCACACCATTCCTCATGTCGGTAACATGGATGAAACAAATATTAATGCTCAGAATGTGATCCTATGAACAGTATTTGTGAATTTTGCCACGCTAAGCTTTTTGCAATTTCACATTTGTCAGATAAATGATGTGCAGAAAATAACCGTCACCAAAAATAGTAGTTGATTCCACGTTCATTAGATAAATGATTCAGAGAATTTAACCATTACCAAAAAAGGGCCCAACATGATTTTACTCTTATTTTTTTCCACCATTTTGATGGATTTTTATCTAATACCCTCATAATTACAGAAACTTGCCATTGCAACTAGTATGTAATAGGAAAGTGAGAGCTAAATTCTAATTGGTTGCTATGGGCAGCATCTCCACGTTTTCCTTTTCTGCAGTTTAGTAAATCTAGCCCATGAAGCGTGCCTGCAGAGTCAGCCCTCTCCATTGCATTTCTGGTGACCTCACTGCTGGAGACAAGCTGCACCCATGGAGACACAGCTGAAAGCTGAGACACATGGAAATTGTTGGTGGAGCCGGATGCCGCAGACCCAGAATCACAGGTTTCTAGGCGATGGGGATGCAACAACCAGGGGGTCTAGATGGTAATATAAATAACACCCAGAAAAATAAACTCATGCACCTAAAATATGGACAATGACAGGCATATATATATATTTTTTTTTATTTTTTTATTTTTTTTGGCGCTATAGTCTCATAATTTTGTTTTCTTGGTCTAGATAGTAAAGTGTCATGTTGCATCTTAAAACTGGTGACATTCGTTTTCACAAGCATTTCCTTGATGTTTCTTCCTTTGTTGTGGAAAAGCATTAGAGAGCTTAAGGCTTTATCAGTCTGGATGATTGGCCATAATAATTTTACTGAACAAGAGGAAAATCATTTATACACTCCCTATGCCTAGGTTTCAAAGCCGCCCTTGGATGTTGTATGAAGTGGCTCCACCTCCATCCTGACAGTTCTAAAAATTATTTTCCCTTTGTGGACAATTTAAATTTCAAAGGTGCTAAAACCTCTACTAGCCGAGAAAGTATTCTCATGTGTCCTAGTATTATATGTTGATACCTCAATGCTGTATGGTAATGTCTTGCTACTAATCAATGTAGTGAGGTTTGCCTTGAAGAACTCCCTCTTTATAATGTTCTTGTCCTATCTTTTCCAAAACCTCAGACGCCAGGGAACATATATGGGGAACAGAAACACTAATTCCTCTACTGCAATATGTCACCAATTCCTGTTTGAAATGTAAAATTTTGGCAATAAGGGATTTGGCGGGGCCCCAGGAGGGGGGCCTTGACCAGGCATCCAATGAGCTCTCTCTATTGCTGGCGTTGCTGACAAGAATAAGACACAGGGTCCAATAGTGCCCCAGAGGGATATATATAGGGTGGTGGGGCACAGAGCTCAGAAACCCTGCTGCCTACTCCATTGCTGTCCAACATGCACCATCAACGATAACTATATTTAGTTATTTAGTTATGCTGATGATTTTTGTGGTTACCATTTGTTTTTAACATTTGTATATGTTTATGTGACAAATGCAGGATTTTGAAAGGGGGGTTTGTGTGTAATAAATGTGGGGTATTTTAGCATACGTCCCGACATTTTGGAGCCCAAAAATGGGATAAATAAGCTCCGCCCTTGTCATACCACACAGGGAAAAAATTTAAATAGTAACAAAAACAAACAAACAACCCTGTCTCCAGTGTAACCCACTTATTGGGACAAATTGAAAGACAGTCGGGACAGTGGGACAGTCAAGCGAAATAGGACTAGGATTCCCACTGGAATCGGGACAATTGTGAGGTATGTATTAGGGTCTAGACATGACACACATATGACAATCCCAGACCCACAATATACCCCACATAAAACTAAAATTACCCCTAGATTGTGTGTGTGTGTGTGTGAGCGTGTGTGTGTGTTAGGGAATTAGACTGTAATGCAGCAGAGGTTGATGTGAAGGACTGTTTAAAATTGTAAAGAGCTACTTAATATGATGCACTGTTAAAAAAAACAACATGTAAAATAACAATACTGATAACACAGTCATACTATCTGAGTGCCAAAACATCTAAGACATCCAATAACGTTTTATGTGAAAGCAGATTTGTAGATTTGAAAATAATAAAAATTCTACATTAAGGAATTGCTTTGGTTATTGGCTGTAACAGGTCCTGTTCTGATATTTTTTTTGTTATAGGTGATTTATAAGTTACTTCTTTCACACAATAAAATAGTAGTTTCATATTGAAGGAACAGATCTAATAGTAACAGCAATATACAACGCATTAGTAGAGCACATTACACAATGTACAGAGCCTGTGTCAGTACATAAGCACTATTCTATTTGTAGTGACCCATTCACCATTCCCACCTGCTTTCCTAAATTACAGCACAGGCCAGGACCATCTTCCTCCATGTCAGTCCAGATCACATGGCCGCTAAGCCACGCTTAAAAAAATTGCTCATTTTTCAATATTTTTTTAATTTTTCAATCTGGGGGGGTTTCTGGGCAATCAGATACCCCCCCTGGGTGCGCCTTGTGGGGCAATCCCCCCCCCCCTGGGTGCGCCACTGCAGCCCGATGTCACTGCCGAGGAGAGACACTGTGAAGGATAAATCTGAGGAACATACAGATAGCAGCAACCCAATTATCGGAAGGAAAGCTCCTGAATTAGATTAAGTTTGACGCAATCCTCCAAAGTTAGTTACTCAGTTCTTCTAACTGCACCACATTGCTTCCTTTTTTCACACCCATTGCCCCTCTTTCAATTTTATTGATTCATAATACTTTCATACTCATCTTGTGCTTGCATTTATACTGAGGAGTTTTTATGGAAAAAAAAATCTAGATAGATAGATAGATAGATAGATAGATAGATAGATAGATAGATAGATAGATAGATAGATAGATAGATAGATAGATATGGGGGAAGGGGGCAAAGCATATTTTTTGCACCTGGGCCCAGAACTCACTAGTTCCACCTCTGACTGTAAGCTAAGTCCTAGAAGAGTTTAAATACTGTTAATTGCAATGCAAATATTTGATGGTAAAATTGGATTTAAAAATGCAATGACATTACAAACAATCTGTTCCAACTCAGTTGCACTAGTACTCCTCAGTATATAACCCCCAATATAAGTCAAATAATGGTGTTTTTATGTATTTATTTTCCCAGGAGATGCGTACCTAATTGTACATCCATCCTCCATAACGCTTCATTACGTCAAGACACATCTAGAAAACTAGCGTTATTGAAAAGATCTAGTAAATGAAAGTAAAAATATGTTGTAAATATGAGTAGAATTGTGTTTTCACAATTCAGCTGCTTTATTTAGTGACAAGAGAATAGATCCTTTATTAAGGAGACATTGTAAATTTTGTTAATTATAAATTGTTACCTTAGATACCTTAAATGTCATTATTAGTGTACCTTAATTCGCATAATAGTTGTGTTTCTTTATATTTTTTTGACTATGTAGATAGCTGCGATTTATTAACGCTGTTAACATTGATTATATCCATCAGCCGCAGACCTACCACAAATAAAACTGAGTATTACATTAACAGTACATTACTATAAATGTGCACTTTCATTTCCAAACCTACAACTATTTATGGAAGTGATTAAGACAACAGCACACAGTACATTTTGAATGATATTGTAGCAGACCCTGTACAGCCACATTGCAGTGGATTGATGTTTCCACATTCAGATGTTAAGTAATTTAGGAAAATATAAGCACCCATAAGAAACTGCAGCACTGTCCTAGGACACCAGTGGTGTCACATCATGCTGAAGATGTCATTTGTATAAAAATAACACATCACAAGACTGCTGTGAAGCAGACAGCTATATTTTACTGCAGACAAGACACAGGACCACTTCATGTTTTGAAGACCTGCCGAAAAATAATGAGGGCTTTGATTATTACTCCACATAAATAATCAGACATGTCCAAAAGTCTCCCCGTGTAAATCTGTCTTCTGCGGAGCACAGTCTGTGTGTTGAACAGGTATAAAACGAGTACAGTAAAGTAAAGGGCTGGTGCAGAAGATGGAAGTTACAGCAAATCTATGTGCAGGGGAATGAAATCTTAGCTATAAAAACACAGTTTTTCTGCTGGATTTTGTCCTTCAGACATTAACTTTTTTTTCTTGATGAGATAATAGCTACCCTAGATCAGCCCAGCTATATACTTATAAACACCCTTATGATCACAGGTTGTTTGTATATGGTTCTAGATCAATATTTTTGTTTTCATTTTGTTTCTTTCTATTGTTTTATTTGACCATCATTTATCTGTTCGCATGAAATGCTTTTCTCAATAATTTCCCAAATGTTTTGCCTCATTCTCCCTGTGAATACCAGACTCACATTCTTTTTTGTGGGGCTATGATAGTTAAACATATCACTCTAAGGGCCCGATTCAATTGGCGGTAAAAATACGACGCCTTCGCCAGCAATTGGTCGATAAAAATTTGCCTATCCAATAATTTTTTTACCGCTGCGCTAAAACAGCAGCCAGCGGTAAAAAAATAACCAGAGAAAAAAAGAAATCTCTCTGTTAACGCCGCAAATCACCTCCTGCTAGCAGGAGGTGCCCGGCGCTAGTGAGAGACTATTACCCAGTGCCTGAAATCACGTTCTCACGATACTTCAGGCACTGGGTAATAGCCTCAGTAGCGCCCACAGCAGCCAAAAAAAATAACCAGAGAAAAAAAGAAATCTCTCTGTTAACGCCGCAAATCACCTCCTGCTAGCAGGAGGTGCCCGGCGCTGCGCTAAAAGCCAGCGGTAAAAAAATAACCAGAGAAAAAAAGAAATCTCTCTGTTAACGCCGCAAATCACCTCCTGCTAGCAGGAGGTGAGGTACTATTACCCAGTGCCTGAAATCACGTTCTCACGATACTTCAGGCACTGGGTAATAGCTTCAGTAGCGCTGGCACTTCCTGCAAGCAGGAAGTGTTTTGCAGCGTTAAGAGAGAGATTTTTTTTTTTCTTCTAGCAGCTGCTCAGCGGTCCCTGGATGGCAGGGCATGGTGCCGCATGGGCATCCATGGGCATGCTGATGCTTGTAGTTCTACA
>WWET01000717.1:281948-293850 GCA_011038615.1 Limnodynastes dumerilii
CAGCCTGAGCTCCTTTATGGCAGGGTCTTTTCAGTTGGTGCTGCATTAGTTTATCAAAGAGGGTGTGGAGTGGAGGCTCCATCAACCCCCTTCATGCTCCCCCCTGTGATGCCACTAGCTGAAGGGCCCTTTGATGTGTGGAACCCTTGGGCACTAGCCCAAACTGCCCAGTGGAAAAGACGGCCCTGCCGGCCCGTTCTTTTCAGTGCAGGCCGGCACTTCTTCATACTTACTAACCCTCAGAGTGGAGTTTTAGACTACGCTCTGAGAGTTAAAATAACGACAGCTCAGACTGGCATTAAGGCTTCTATTCCAGCGATCTCCCCATATAACCCCCTTTTTCTCCCCATAATAGCTATTATTGGGGGGAGGAAAAGGGGGATATATAGGAGGAGATAGCTGGAATATATGTAAATAGTAGATTTGTTTAAAAAATAAATATTTTTTTTTTAAGGAGATTGCTGGAATATATGTAAATAGTAGATTTGTTTAAAAAATAAATATTTTTTTTTTATAAAATTAAAAAACAATGAAAAAAAAACACAAATAAAAAAAAAAAACAGAATAGGATTAAAAAAAACGTACCTCCAAAGGAGACGCGTCTTCTTGCAGATGCCGGTCCCAACATGAAGAGACTGCTCATGCGCAGTGCATGAGCACATCCTGCAATGACTGGAAGAAGCTCGTATGTCATCGCAGGACAGCCAGCAGAGGGTAAGTTTTAGTAAATAATATGAATGTAGCTCCCAGTGAGGACATATTGAACTTTTTATGTAAATTCCTAGTAACTACTGCCCTGCTATGAGCCTTTATTCAGAGATGAGCGTGTTCATCATCATTATATGGGGGTTTTATTTTCATTGGTCAGAAAGCAGCCACACACAGTCATATGCAGTATAAACACACATATGTCACCATGCAATAGAAGGGATATTAAGGACACTGGTTTAGGTGCAGTATGGGAACCATTACTAGAGCTGTAGCTGCAATTGTTTCCTCCAGGTGAAATGACTCATGATGACAATAATAATGTAGATGGTCACACAACAGAAGCCTGCCAGAATTGTGTTGTTTTTTGTGCGCCTTTAACCTGCTAATTGTGACTAATATACTACTCTGAAAATACTACACAATGACATTCCAGGTTTTCACATTCTATACACAATGGGCCAGATCCAGAGCTACGTTTACATTATGTTTCATCGCGTAGCGTATTTTCTATGCACTCCCCTCGCTCGTACGTACTTCTGCTACCTCTGACAATCAGAAAATATCTACGCATACATACACACATACCAGAACTGGGAAAGTTATTAGTGGAAAGCATGTGTGTCCCAGGTTTCTGGATAGGAGAGAGAGGACGGGCTCCATCCACCACACCCTTCTCGGTTCTTCACGGCCTTACCGACAAATAAAACTAGCTGTGGCTATTTGTACCAAGACACTGGACTGGCGTGCTAGAGTTTGGCTGTTTTATGGGTAAGTGCTGCTGGTTACGTTAGGAGATTGGAAATAACAGCGCTTGTGAATATCAGATATAAAATTTATGGAAACAGAAAATTACCAGAATGGCTGAAACACAATAATATCAGAACGATTGGTACTTTTAACATTTGAATTTACACATAATAAAAACAAAATACATATAAAACAATCACAATAGTTAAAAATAGATTAGAATGGCAGTGACTAGGACTAATATATAGCATATAATGACACCAGATTGTTGAATTGATCCAGGTAATTTGGGAAGGAGGCCACCTTATATAGATTATTATAATATTCCTATGCCAAAAAAAAAAGCTGCTTCTTAAGCTTGGTTAAGAAAGGACCTTCCACGCATGCGTAATAAGTCATTTACGCGATCTACGTACCATTTGAGCACATAGATTGGATATGTGTGTTTCATTCCGTCTGAACTTTCTCAAGCCAGTATGTAGCTCAGTGTTCACTGCGCATGTAAATACAAGACCATAGTTATTGCACCTGTGATGGATCAGATGGCCTCACCTTAGGAGACAGCTACTCAAACCTAAGTTGAGTATACATATAATATACCATATACCCTAGGACAGTGGTTCTTAACCTTTTTTGGAGAGTACCAATTAACCACAATGGAATCAGGTGAAGTACCACTTGCATATCATACAGATACATACCCTCTACCTACATAATGATTTGCTTTTTGATTTACATATTTTTGTAATAATATTGAGTTACATTTGTTTTTTTACATATTACATTTAGACCCCAAGATTTTTTTATTAAATATTCTCTCTGCCATCTGGTATTGCACCTGGTTTAAATACCAGTACAGCTGCTACCCAACTACCACCAGGCAGTGGTCCAAATACCACCAGTGGTACTAGTACCAATGGTTGAGAACCCTGCCCTAGGAGATGGCAACTCAAGCCTGAGTTGACAATACATATAATATGAGATAGTTCCAATGGCCCAGATCCAGAACAACGCTTGTGAGCGAATTTACGCATGGCTGACGCGTAAAATCGCGTTTTGGTAAGTACTGCGTATGCGCACCATAGAAAATACGCTCCGTAACGTAGCGTAAATGTGAACGTATGGGCCATTCACGTAGGTGTCGCGTAAATCCTTACGTTTGGGCGTGCCAATTTTACGTGAGTCAAAAATACGTCTGAAATACGCTAAGTGGGCGGGGTTTGTATTTAAAGTGTACAGTATGGGCGTGCTTAGCTGCGTAAATACGTGTTGCCGTAGATACCGTGAGCGGATGAGATCGGTTACGTGGGCAAAAGTTAAGGTAGGGTTTGGAAAGCGGATCTCGGACAAAATACGTACATTCAAGGGTTGTGCCAAGGGGAGTGTATAGAAAGTACGCGCGCGTAAATACGCTACGCGAGTAAACGTATTGCAAGCGGAGTTCCGGATCTACCCCAATGTTTTTAACATTGCTCACAAAACATTGTTTAGTCTTAAACATTGGTTCTGTAACCAATGTCAGCTTATGTTAACTAATGTTTTTATTATTTTTTAAGTAATCTGGCTGCCTAAACATACATAAATCTGCAAATTGTGGGGAGTTAGACTCCAGTTCACAGAATTCTACACTTTAAAATTGGTTCCTAAATTCTCTCTCATTCGCACTTTGAAGAAATAGTCATTTGGTTTTACTTTTCATTTCACCAGCTTTAGAAAACAGTTCTGAAAGAACCAAAGTAGCAGCATTTGCTTATTATTGTCTATGGTATGTTAGGTCCGTCTGAAGGATGGTTCAGATGATTCCCATCCATAATATACATATACACACATCATTATTCCTAAGCCTTATTGGAAGTTATGAGTCATCAGAGTATTTGGAGCTTCTTTTAATAATTATGTATTGAGATTACATAAAATGTCACACCCAGGTTCCCTTATTACAAAGCTCTTTAACTAAAATCTGTTTCTTTTATACATATTTATTGTTAATCACATGACTGAATAAAAAAATAAATTAAGTGAATATAAATGCATTTTATTTTAACAAGCTGTTATGCTGTTAAGTTGTATGCCAATTAATACTAATATATAATAATATATGAATAGTAGTAGAAAAAACATTAACAGTTGTTTATTCATTTGGTAAATAGTTTGTATGCATTTTATTAGAAGTATAAGAACAAAGAGGAGTGACCTTGATATACAGTTATTTACGTTAGACGCTACGCGAATGTGCGTATTTTCTGCGGTGCGCATGCGCAGTTCGCTCAAAACTGCGAATTTACGTGTATACCACACGTAAATTCGCAGAAAAACGTACAGCAGGATCTGCCCCATTATTCCTAAGCCTTATTGGAAGTTATGAGTCATCAGAGTATTTGGAGCTTTTTTTTAATAATTATATATTGAGATTACATAAAATGTCACACCCAGGTTCCCTTATTACACAGCTCTTTAACTAAAATCTGTTTCTTTTATACATATTTATTGTTAATCACATGACTGAATAAAAAAATAAATTAAGTGAATATAAATGCATTTTATTTTAACAAGCTGTTATGCTGTTAAGTTGTATGCCAATTAATACTAATATATAATAATATATGAATAGTAGTAGAAAAAACATTAACAGTTGTTTATTCATTTGGTAAATAGTTTGTATGCATTTTATTAGAAGTATAAGAACAAAGAGGAGTGACCTTGATATACAGTTATTCTATTATTACCATCATTACCATCAAACTAACAGACTTTAGTTACTGAGATGTTGCCTATAGCAACCAATGAGAGTCTAGGGTCAGATTTACTTAGCTGCAGGTTTGGAAAAGAGGAGATGTCTATAACAACCCATTAGATTCTAGCTCTCACATTCTTTTTACATACTAGAGAATGTTAGCTAAAATCTGATTGGTTGCTATAGGCAACATCTCCATTTTTACAAACCCGCAGCTTAGTAAATCTGACCCCTAGTTCTCACTTTTCTTTTACATACTACATACTACAGAATGTCAGCTAGAATGTAATTGGTTGCTCTGGGCAGAATCTCCATTTTTCCACAGTTTAGTAAATCTAGCCCTAAATGTGATTTGAATATAGCAATATTCCTGAGAGACATATTGCTATATACATAAACTGCTAAGTAAAACAGTAAAATAACCAAATATCACTATATAACCATTCTGTATTTTTTTTTCCACTTTACATAAAAAGTCTAATTCAAAAGCATAAAATAATGCACTTGTTTTACACGAGAGTTGTATGGGCGTCTCTATTCTACATAGATATTGTGGGATTTCCTTTGCAATCTTCTGTTATATTATTGAATATGTCTTTAGTGCTATAATTCTTAATTTTATTATGATAGTAGAAATAATTCAACATTGGGAAAGGAGTCATAAAAGAGCACTAATACATTTCAAAACCAGTATATGAATATTATTATTATTATTTGCATTCTCCCTTCTAAAGTTATATTTACATAGTATACTTATACACTATGTCATATATAGTAGGTTGCTATTCTATAGCAAATGCTGTTATTTACAGTTAATACAATATAAGAAGATTGCAGATGTCTGAAGATTAAAAAGGAAAGTATTATTATGTTCTGTGAACATGTTTATGAGCACTTGGATAGGAATAGCTGCCTGCCAGAGTTTCGCTCCTCAGCTGACAAGACAGAAACTGGATACATGATCTCTCCTGGATGAGGCATTAAGCAATAGATTCTTTCCCCTGGAGATGCTGGAAGAATAGACTGATCTGTCCCAGTGGGACCACCCTATATGTATAAGCAGTTGATATTAATTCAGTGGCTTCTCATACTATGGGTTTCAGGTAACAATTATGCCTCATTTTTACTGATGCGCATGACTTGCAATGGAATTATGTCGTTTTGTATTGTGAAATGTGATACCACATTAGAAGTAATTGCACATTTACGTACTGAGCTTTTTTTCTGAAAGATTACACTTTGAGCTGAGGGTACAAGGATGAAATCAATACCATATAATCAATATATTACTGGAGACGCTTTCTGCTCAGCTAGTGCAGCTAAGTACTTAAAAGTGGATACTGGTGCCCAGTGCTGCCTCCAGATATTGTGGGGCACTCCACCCCTAAGTGACATCACATGTCATGACGTCATATACATATAGGTGAAGCGAAGCAGACTTCACTGGGCAGGCTTGTTTTTAAGCCTTGTGAGTCCCCGCTGCGATGTTACACATTGCAAAATAGGGACAGTTGAAAGTGTCTTGTCCCTATTTCAAATGTGTAACACCGTCAAATTTTTTTTCTTATGAATGGGTGAGTATGCGATTCGCATTTTTGGAAAACAGCGCCGCCGCCGCCGCCAGACCAGACACCGGAGGGGTGAGTAACCCTCTCCGGCAACTTAGGGTTAGGCTGCAGGGTGGGAGACTTAGGGATTACTATGCCTTATCGAGGCATAAGCAATCGATATCCCAGCCAGTTCAAAACTGGCTGGGAGCGAACAGCCCTATCGAAGTAATGCCGCTCGCTACGGGGACCCACACCCTTTTTAAGAATCCCTCTCTGTGCATTGGCTACTGATGCCTGGTACTACACTCCAGCAGAAGACTGGTGACAGTGACTCATCTGTCTCCTACCACCAGTACCAGCTGCTGGAGAACTGAAGTGACTATGAATGGCTCTCTCTCTCTCTCTCTCTCTCTCTCTCTCTCTCTCCGATCCCGGGACTCCAGTCTGAGTGGTCCCCCCCTTATGGTGGCCCTGCTGGTGTCATTAACCTCAGTGTTAATACAATTCTGACGTTTCTTTTTTACGTTATTGTAAGAAACAGACATAGCATTGATCAGAGTATACATAGGGTGCAGCCACACTGACAATGAATATCCATAATACATTTGCATCCAGCATGATGTCCCTTCATATCACATCATTTATCCTCGCTCAGCCCAGCTGCACTTTCTACATGGTTAATACTCCTTCCATCTCTTGTACTCACATTGGACACTGTGGCCAGTGTTAGTGATCATTTTACTAAATATTTACTTTTTTAGTGATAGGAAAAAACTGGTTACCCTCACACTAATATATCCTCCATGCTTCTATTGTGTAGTGATCAAAGGAGGTGTGTCAATATCCCAATTTAATGCTTAGCCCATCATCCTAACCCCATCCCCAATGGGCAAGCTTATGATGTTGTGTTTGCATATTCATAGATGGACCAGCCACCTAGTGCACCCCTCAAGGTCAGGAACATTTTTAAAGGGGTGCACTGGTGATCCCCCTTTTAGATGAGTGAGAGCAGGTATTTCAGTTCCTCTCACTGGGCCTGATCCAGAGCTACGGCCGCAAGCAATCGTAAGCGAAAATTTGGCAGAAAAAACGCACTACGCATGTGCAGTATGACAACTTCCGGTCGACCGAAGGACATGATCGTACAGCGAGCGTATTTTCAGCGTATTTTTCGCTCAAGGGGCGTGCGTTTTGTACGACGATAGTCTGGACGCTCGAGTTACTACACAGAGGCGGGGATAGCCATTTCAATTGTACAGTATGGGCGTGCTAAGCCCAGTACGACCAGCGTATCGGTACGAAAATTCGCACGTACGCTGGAAAATCTTAGGGTAGGGTTCAGCCACCATAAGCAGGTACAAGCAATGGGAGTGTTATGGGCGTCAAAGTTTATACGCCCGGGCGAACGTACGCTACGCTCGCGGGCGATTGCGGTCGTAGGTCTGGATCAGGCTCACTGACAGCATGTTCCAGCAATGCTGCCTGTCAATGGGAGTAGCCACAAACTCATGATGTGTCTGCATGACCAAGACATTTCCAGAGCTACATGAAGCTTCTGGAGACAAAAAGGAGGTAAGAGAATAGTAAAAATGCTGGGTGATGAGAATAAGAGAGAAGAGTTAATACTAAAAGGGGGATGGTTCAAACTGAGAACTAAATTGTTCCCCCATCCCAAAAGAATGTTCTGGATCAGTCCCTATCCTAGGATTTCCGGAAATCTGTCTTTGAGAGTGTTCATGTGCAGCTGAATGATGATGAACACTTCCATGCTAAATAAGAGAAAAATGGTTTAAGTCAAAGTCCATAGGGTCCAGGTAAATGCAATTTTATAACATTTTATGCAATTAGCATGTGAAGACACAAATCTCAGTCATCAGCATCAAACATTACATCATAAATTGATGAAAATGCTTACACTGCCTTGCATCCCAGAGGTAAGTATCATTTTGTGCGTGTTTTACAAGGCATCCCTTGTAAGATGATAGTCTAGGAGGTAAGTTTAATTTATATTATCTACCATCTGAAATCAGCCCTCCAGGCTACCCACCAGGATAGACATGGTGGCTGTGCTGTGCCATTTAAATCATACAGTAAGGGCTGGGTTTAGCCCCCCAGATCCACTATCCGCATGTAGTAGAGCAGGGGTTTAGGGGGTTCCCTGTACTCCTGCGTATGGAAATTCCATACATTAGCCTCCATTGTGGAGCTGGATCCAGACTTAAGTAAGTGCTTGAAATTAGTTACTCCTGGGCTAAACCATGTTGATTGCAGGGGAGTCATATTTCATCTGTTGGAAACAGTATTAGAGTTGAGAGGTGATGTTTCCTATCCCAAGTCTAAATAACAGTGTAATAGTAATGCTGGTCAGTATCTGTATTCAAAGATATATCCCCGCATGCAAAGAATACAATTAACTTGACTCCCCCTGCAATCAACATGGTTTAGCCCAGGAGTAACTAATTTCAAGCACTTACTTAAGTCTGGATCCAGCCCATGATGAGCACTTTTACTTTGTGCAACACTTGTGTATACAGGTTCTTGAATGTAGAGAACACAATCTTATTTTAGCATGTAGAGAAAAGTGTCAGTGTTACATTTAATGACCAATGTGTTAATGTCCTTCATCACATTTCTGAAACTGAAATGGCCAGATGTATGTTATTTACTGTTCTGCCCGAGCATCTCATTTGCAGGAAGATTAATATCAGGAGCATTAGCGCAAGGCACTGCATTAGAGAGACCACAGCACCACTCTTCCTGATTATATCACATGAGGAATAGGGAGGCAGAACATCAGGAGGATGCCCTAATAAAACAACTAGAAGATACAAAGGAAAGCTTATGTGAGACCCCTGCAAAAAAATCTCCAGCATGTTTTATATTCAGGGGTCAGTAATGTCCCTTCTTTTACTTTGCTCTCCATCAGACAGATGAGGTGATGAAGTATATATCATGGCCTCCCAGCAGCTGGGCTAAAAATTAATTACATCTGTCACCTTGGCCGTCGTTTTACTTCACGCCCAGTCGTGCGCAAGCATTGAGCGTTGCTGTTTTAATATGTCAGTGGAAAAGTAAACTCTTTAGGGACACATAATAATTATTATCCCTTCACATTAAAGCATTGATCAGACACAGTAATGTTTTTACTTCATATTAAAATCTATACAGTGTAAAAGCTTTTTATGCAAAGCTTACATGGTATAAAAAATAAAAGGGATGCATTTTAAACAATCACATTGGGGGCATTAAAACCACCAGATAGACATGACATGCCATGCAATTTATTGGGCAACAGAGAGCAAATCCATCAATTAATGGTCCAGACGATTCCTGCAGTCATCCTGTCTAACACACCCTTTCATTTCCCTTCACATAAAATAGTCTTAAATCTTAAAATTTTAAGTTATATTTCTCTCACGGTAAATTAGAGTTTATACATAAATCTAAGAACCTATTTTAAGAAATAAAGGGCCTGATTCAGAGGCTGAAAATAAGAACTTAAAGTTACACCTGGGCAAAACCATGTTGATTTCAGGGGGAGTCAAGTTCATTTTATTCTATGCATGCAGGGAGAATGCTTTGCCTTTACTTATTGCACACAGATACCTGATCAGCTTCACTTTTAAACTGCTAATTAGACTTGAGCTGGGAAACTTCACCTTTTAACTATAATACTGTTGCAACAAATGAAATTTGACTCCCCTGAAATCAACATGGTTTAGCCCAGGTGTAACTTTAATTTCTACTTTCAATCTCTGAATCAGGGCCAAAGACTTAAAATAACTTCAGATGCTGACTGTCTGGCTGCATTGGAATAGGCCTCTTAGGCACCTGCATTAGTTTATTTTTTAAACTCTCTTCACCCCATGCTAAAAATTTTCCATCTCTTGACAAAGCTTCTGCACTTCTTAAGTTGGGTACATACTGGGTCCAGTCTTTCAGGGATCAAACCCCCCAACCAGACTGTTTACACAATTCTACACTAGACCAACAACACTCGATCTAGGCATATCCACCAATTTAACTGCACAGCTAAGGTCTGCATCTGCTATAACCATGTCCTGGAGGGATTGAGTCCCTGTACACACTGTGCCAATCTTTGTATAGCTGCCACACTCAGACGAGGGGTCTCCTCATTTTTAATCGTGTTTGAAAACATGACCGGGAAAATTGGAAAGGTGTATACCAAGCTTAAGACACAACTCCCTAAAATAGCAGAAAACAATTGTTTTACATTATTTAGTTATTGAGTTTCAAAATATAATCCTTATTTAGATACAAGACACGTCATTACAAATACACTTGTTCAGTATCACTTTTCACTGGCATCAATTAGCAATATACTTACTGAACTGTCTATTATATTGTTACATGTCCTAATCTCTTACTGTATGCAGCATACAGGAAAGGACATCCATGAGACTGAAGGGGAGCTTCAGGGTATAACATCTGTATTTCATGGGATGATGCTCTTGTACTAATGACATTTAATACACTCTGGAGTATGCTTGAATTCTAACCATTGAAACCAAGTTGCTGCAAACTCCTTACCTTGTATCTCTCTACTGAAGACATCATCAAATCATCCATGAACCAATAATGATCTACTCTTGTAAGCCAGTCTCCAATAGTAGGGTGACCAGCTGACTTCCAGCGAAGGGGGATAATGTCTTTTGCTGCATTGTTTAGATGCTTTAGGAAGGATTATTTTGTAATGTTTCTGTGGTTTTGAAGAGTAAGATAACAACCAGAACTCTGGCCCCTGAGGGACACTATCAACAATTATCAATTGAGTAGTTTCATGCGCCAGAACCCCCAGACTGCTCGGGTTATGTTGGGATCATACGATGAATCAAGGAGGGCACCCTGTACCAGCGTGTTAAAATCTTCAATTGAGTCTCCACCAGCCTAAAATTATTGTTATAGAACCCCCTTAACACACTTCCATTCTCCCAAAAAATCAGGGTTGAAGTTAAAAGAGACTAAACTATATGAGTGGGCTGCTGTCATACTTTTGACCCTAGGCTTAGCTTGACTTGGCAGGAACATAAGTTTCTTTTGTGTCCTAATTCTAGGGTCTTTCCATGATCTATAGGAAAAATCTGAGGTCAACCAATTTTTTTTACTAAGAACCTGTGCCTGCATGTTCCCATATTCTTGAACATCACTGACAGGGTGTTTAGAGTACTCATTCTAACAACCATTTTCAATTTGCACATTATTTGTGAAATCCCAGACTGAATTAGTGGTTACTCTTCAATTCAACATTAAAGTCTACAAACAAGTTCAATATTTGTGTCTGCTATAACCAAAATCAGCTAGTATGTTTTCCTGAATGCAATAAAATAAAATTAAATGAATTTACACCCCTAACATATATAATATAATATATTTTATCCAGCTGTAGATTTGCTTTTTGTTTTTTTTTCTCCTTACACTGGATCAGTCTCTGTGTAAAAGTTATAATTTATAAGTGACCTTATTATAAATCCTTTCCTAGTGGCTTCATATTCCCAAGACAGTGACATAGAAAATGGTTTCAGAAGTTTATAATTATTACATTAAGACATTAACATGGAATGACTAGAAAGACCTTTTTGATTACAGTAGCTCTCTGTTCATATTTTTCATTTTGAACCTAGGGAGAGGTAAGACAAGTCTTTAACCTTTTCATTGAGTGCTTTGTAGAAATAATTAAGTCCAACGACACATTAAGAAATAATTATTTATATTCCAAGTGATTAGCTAAGTCTGTTAGAGATTAAAGCATTTCTTGCACAGTCTCTCTTGATGGTCCTTCCAGTCACAGCACTTCTAAGGGAGCTATAAAATAGCAGGCGTCTCTTTAACACTGAAATATATTATTGAAAGTAAAATGTTACAATGCAGAAACTCATGAACCTATCAGTGGGATCCTGTATCAGTCTTAATTGAAAAAGGGAACAAATATTTTTTTTTCTCACACAACAGTGTCCCCTAGTGGTTGTTTCAACAAATACACTGCTCAAAAAAATAAAGGGAACACTTAAACAACATAATGTAACTACAAGTCAGTCACACTTCTGTGTAATCAAACTGTCCACTTAGGAAGCAACACTGATTGACAATCAATTTCACATGCTGTTGTGCAAATGGAATAGACAACAGTTGGAAATTATAG
>WWET01000717.1:310155-321581 GCA_011038615.1 Limnodynastes dumerilii
ATCAAACCTCCTTCATAGGCTGGCACATTCAGTGCAGCAGCTCTCTGGTTCAGATCCAATTTCAGCTAGTCAAACTTTAAAAAACAAACACTCCATGTATAAGGTGGTATATACAACGACAACGACTCAGACCGAGGCTTGGCTAAAGCAGGAAGTCAGCAGAACGAGAAAGCATGCACCTGGGGATAGCTGTGGTAAATTGTTATCTTTAGGTCCCATAAACCATAGTCACATGGCTACTCAATACAAAGTAATTGGCAGAACCTATTCATGGCCTGCAGAAAAAGACTTGACTAGCTGGGTTTTAAACCAGTGACCTGCTGCACTTAATGTGCCAGCCTAGGGAATAGGTTTGATGAACTGGCTGGCTGAGCTAGGATTTAAACTGGTGCCCTGCTGCACCAAAGCATGGTGCTCTGCTGTAATGCCATACGTGGCTCTTTATGGTGAAAAGGTATCTTTAGGTCCCATAAACCATAGTCACATGGCTACTCAATACAAATTAGTTGGCAGAACCTATTCATGGCCTGCAGAAAAGGTTTGACTAGCTGAAATGGGATATGAACCAGAGAGCTGCTGCCCTGAATGTGCCAGCCTAGTGAATAGGTTTGATAAGTTGACCGACTAGCTAAGCTGGGATCAGAACCAGTGGCTCCCTGTGGTAAACTGGTATCTTTAGGTCCCATAAACCATAGTCACATGGCTACTCAATACAAAGTAATTGGCAGAACCTATTCATGGCCTGCAGAAAAAGGTTTGACTAGCTGGGCTCTGAACCAGTGACCTGCTGCACTGAATGTGCCAGCCTAGGAAATAGGTTTGATGAACTGGCTGGCCTGTGTTTTTGAACCGGTGCCCTGCTGCACCAAAGCATGGTCTGCTGTGATGCCATACGTGGCTCTTTGAGGGAAAAAGGTATCTTTAGGTCCCATAAACCATAGTCACATGGCTACTCAATACAAAGTAGTTGGCAGAACCTATTATTCATAGCCTGCAGAAAAGGATTGAATAGCTGAAATGGGATATGAACCAAAGAGCTGCTGCACTGAATGTGCCAGCCTAGGGAACGGGTTTGATAAGTTGACTGGCTGGCTGAGCTGGGATTTGAACCGGTGACCTGCTGCACCAAAGGGGGGTGCTCTGCTGTAAAGCCATATGTGGCTTCTCATGGCTGAAAGGTATCTTTAGGTCCCATAAACCATATTTACATGGCTACTCAATACAAAGTAGTTGTCAGAACCTATTCATGGCCTGCAGAAAGAGTTTGACTAGCTGAGCTGGGATATGAACCAGAGAGCTGCTGCACTGAATGTGCCAGCCTATGAAAGAGGTTTGATCAGTTGCCTGGCTGAACTGGGATTGGAACCATTGGCCTGCTGCACCAAAGGTGGGTGCTCTGCTGCAATGCCATATGAGGCTCCCTGTGGTAAACAGGTATCTTTAGGTCCCATAAACCATAGTCACATGGCTACTAAATACAAAGTAATTGGCAGAACATATTCATGGCCTGCAGAAAAAGGTTTGAAGGGCTGGGCTTTGAACCAGCGTCCTGCTGTACTGAATGTGCCAGCCTAGAGAATAGGTTTGATGACCTGGCTGGCTAAGCTGAGATTTGAACCAATGCACTGCTGCATTAAAGCATGGTGCTCTGCTGTGATGCCATACGTGGCTACTTATGGTGAAAAGGTATCTTTAGGTCTCATAAACCATAGTCACAATGCTACTCAATACAAAGTAGTTGGCAGAACCTATTCATGGCCTGCAGAAAAAGTTTGACTAGCTGAAATGGGATATGAACCAGAGAGCTGCTGCACTGAACATACCAGTCTAGTGAACAGGTTTGATAAGTAGACTGGCTGGCTGAGCTGGGATTTGAACCAGTGACCTGTTGCACCAAAGGTGGGTGCTCTGCTGTGATGCCATACATGGCTTTTCGTGTTGAAAAGGTATCTTTAGGTCCCATAAACCATAGTCACATGGCTACTAAATACAAAGTAATTGGCAGAACATATTCATGGCCTGCAGAAAAAGGTTTGAAGGGCTGGGCTTTGAACCAGCGTCCTGCTGTACTGAATGTGCCAGCCTAGAGAATAGGTTTGATGACCTGGCTGGCTAAGCTGAGATTTGAACCAATGCACTGCTGCATTAAAGCATGGTGCTCTGCTGTGATGCCATACGTGGCTACTTATGGTGAAAAGGTATCTTTAGGTCTCATAAACCATAGTCACAATGCTACTCAATACAAAGTAGTTGGCAGAACCTATTCATGGCCTGCAGAAAAAGTTTGACTAGCTGAAATGGGATATGAACCAGAGAGCTGCTGCACTGAACATACCAGTCTAGTGAACAGGTTTGATAAGTTGACTGGCTGGCTGAGCTGGGATTTGAACCAGTGACCTGTTGCACCAAAGGTGGGTGCTCTGCTGTGATGCCATACATGACTTTTTGTGGTGAACAGATATCTTTAGGTCCCATAAACCATAGTCACATGGCTACTCAATACAAAGTAGTTGGCAGAACCTTTTCATGGCCTGCAGAAAAAGTTTGACTAGCTGAAATGGGACATGAACCAGAGAGCTGCTGTGCTGAATATGCCAGCCTAGTGTATAGGTTTGATGAGTTGACCAGCTGGCTGAGCTGGGATTTGATCCAGTGACCTGCTGCACCAAAGGTGGGGGCTCTGCTGTGATACTATATGTGGCTCCCCATGGTGAAAAGGTATCTTTAGGTCCCATAAACCATAGTCACATGGTGGTATCTTTAGGTCCCATAAACCATAGTCACATGGCTACTCAATACAAAGTAGTTGGAAGAACCTATTCATGGCCTGCAGAAAAAGGTAGACTAGCTGAAATGGGATATGAACCAGAGAGCTGCTGCACTGAATGTGCCAGCCTAGAGAATAAGTTTGATTAGTTGACTGGCTGATCTTGGATTTGAACCAGTGACCTGCTGCACCAAAGGTAGGTGCTCTGCTGCAATGACATATGTGGCTCCTGTGGTAAACTGGTATCTTTAGGTCCCATAAACCATAGTCACATGGCTACTCAATACAAAGTAATTGACAGAACCCACTCATGGCCTGCAGAAGAAGGTTTGACTAGCTGGGCTGGGCTTTGAACCAGTGACTTGCTGCACTGAATGAGCCAGCCTAGGGAATAGGTTTGATGAACTGGCTGGCTGCGCTGGGATTTGAACTGATATCCTACTGCACCAAAGCATGGTGCTCTGCTGTGATGCCATACGTGGCTCTTTATGGAGAAAGTGTATCTTTAGGTCCCATAAACCATAGTCACATGGTTACTCAATACAAAGTAGTTGGCAGAACCTATTCATGGCCTGCAGAAAAGGTTTGACTAGCTGAAATGGGATATGAACCAGAGAGCTGCTGCACTGAATGTGCCAGCCTAGTGAAGAGGTTTGATAAGTTGACTGGCAGGCAGAGGTGGGGTTTTAACTTTTTCTCTGCTGCACCAAAGGTGTGTGCTCTGCTGTGATGCCATACGTGGCTTTTCATGTTTTAAAGGTATCTTTAGGTCCCATAAACCATAGTCACATGGCTACTCAATACAAAGTAGTTGGCAGAACCTATTCATGGCCTGCAGAAAAGTTATGACTTGCTGAGCTGTAATTTGAACCAGTGACCTGCTGCACCAAAGGCAGTTGCTCTACTGTGATGCCATACGTTGTTCTCTGTAGCTGAATGCTATCTTTAGGTCCCATAAACCAAAGTCGCATGGCTACTCAATACAAAGTGGTTGGCATAACCTATTCATGTCCTGCAGAAAAAGTGTGACTAGCTGAGCTGGGTTTTGAACAGGTGATCTGCTGCACCAAAGGTGGTTGCTCTTCTGCAATGCCATATGTTGCTCTCTGTAGCTACTTAATACAAAGTAGTTGGCAGAACCTATTCATGGACTGCAGAAAAGTTTGTCTAGCTTTGCTGGGATTTGAACCAGTGACCTGCTGCACTGAATGTAGGTGCTCTGCCTCCTGATGGTGTATTCTTAGGTCCTGTAAACCATAGTCACATAACAACTCAGAGGAAAGAAGCCTAGGGATGAAGTTTGACCAGCTGACTGGCTGAGCTAGGATTTGAACCGGTGACCTGCTGCACCAAAGGCGATTGCTCTGCTGTGATGCCATACATTGCTTGCCATGGTGGAAAGGTATCTTTAGGTCCCATAAACCATAGTCACATGGATTCTCAATACAAAGTAGTTGGCAGAACCTCTTCATGGCCTGCAGAAGAAGTAGGACTTGCGGAGCTAGGATTTGAACTGTGACATGCTGCAACAAAGGCGGCCGCTTTGCTGCAAGGCCATATGTGGTTCTCTGTAGTGAGGAGGTATCTTTAGATCCCATAAACCATAGTCACATGTCTACTCAATACAAAGTAGTTGGCAGAACCTATTCATGGCCTGCAGAAAAGGTATGATTCTCTCTGCTGTGATTTGAACCGGTGACCTGCTACACTAAAGGTGGGTGTTCTGCTGCGATGCGATATGTGGCTCTCTGTAAACAAAAGGTATCTTTAGGTCCCATAAACCATAGTCGCATGGCTACTCAATACAAAGTAGTTGGCAGAACCTATTTATGGCCTGCAGAAAAATTATGACTAGTTGAGCTGGGATTTGAACAGGTGACCTGCTGCAACATAGGCAGTTGCTTTGCTGCAATGCCATATGTTGTTTTCTTTAGCTACTTAATACAAAGTAGTTGGCAGAACCTATTCATGGACTGCAGAAAAAGTTTGACTAGCTGAGCTGGGATTTGGATCACTGACCTACTGCACTGAATGAGGGTGCTCTGCCTCCTAATGGTAAAGGTGTATATTTAGGTCCCATGAACCAAAGTCACATAGCAACTCAGTGCAAAGAAGCCTATTCCCAGCCTAGGGAAGAGGTTTGACCAGCTGACTGACTGGCTGAGTTGGGATTTGAGCCGGCAACCTACTGCAATTCCATATGTGACTCTACATGGTAAAAAGGTATCTTTAGGTCCCATAAAATATAATCACTTGGCTATTCTAAACAAAGTAGTTGGCAGAACCTATTCATAGCCTGTAGTATGACCTGCTGCACCAAAGGTGGGTGTTCTGCTGCAATGCCATATGTGCCTCTCTGTTTTGAATAGGTATCTTTAGGTCCCATAAACCATAGTCACATGGCTACTCAATACAAAGTAGTTGGCAGAACCTATTCATGGCCTGCAGAAAAAGTTTGACTAACTGTGATTTTAACCAGTGACCTGCTGCACTGAATAAGGGTGCTCTGCCTCCTGATGGTGAAGGTGTATATTTAGATCCCATGAAACATTGTTACATAGCAACTCAGTGGAAAGAAGCCAATTGCCAGCCTAGTAAAGAGGTTTGACCAGCTGACTGGTTGGCTGAGGGATTTGAACTGATGACCTGCTGCACTAAAGGTAGATGTTCTGCTGTGATCCCATACGAGGTTCTAATGGTGAAAAGGTATTTTTAAGTCCCATAAACCATAGTCGCATGGCTACTCAATACAAACTAGTTGGCAGAGCCTATTCATGGCCTGCAGAAATAGTATGATTTGCTGGGCTGGGATTTGAACTGGTGACCTTCTATACTAAAGGCAGGTGCTCTGCTGTGATGCCATACATGGCTCTCTGTGAAGAAATGGTATCTTTAGGTCCCACAAAACCATAGTCACATGGTTAATCAATACAAAGTAGTTGGCAGAACCTATTCATGGCCTGCAGAAAAATTCTTACTTGTGGAGCTGGGATTTGAACCAATGCCTTGCTGCACCAAAGGTGGCTGCTGTGCTGCAATGCCATATGGCATACTAAAGGCAGGTGCTCTGCTGTGATGCCATACATGGCTCTCTGTACTGAAATGGTATCTTTAGGTCCCATAAACCATTGTCACATGGCCACTTAATACAAAGTTGGCAGAACCTATTCATGGCCTGCAGAAAATGTTTGACTAGCTGAGCTGGGATTTTAACCAGTGACCTGTTACACTGAAAGTGGGTGCTCTACGTCCTGATGGTGAAGGTGTGTATTTAGGTCTTATGAACTATAGTCACATAGCAACTCAGTGCAAAGAAGTCTATTGCCAGCATAGGAAAGAGGTTTGACCAGCTGAATGGCTGGGTGAACTGGAATTTGAACTGGTGACATGCTCCACAAAATGTTGGTGCTCTGCTGCGATGCCATATGTGGCTTCCCATGGTGAAAAGGTATGTTTAGCTCTCATAAACCATAGTCACATGGCTACTCAATACAAAGTAGTTGACAGAACATTTTCATGGCCTGCAGAAAGAGTTTGACTAGCGGAGCTGGGATTTGAAGCAGTGACCTGCTGCACCATAGGTGTGTGCTCTGCTGTGATGCTGTATGTGGCTCCCTATGGTAGCAAGGTATCTTTAGCTCCCATAAAGCATAGTCACATGGCTACTCAATACAAAGTAGTTGGCAGAACCTATTCATTGCCTGCAGAAAGAGCTTGACAAACCTAACTTTTGTCATCGTAACTGCGTGATGGTCGCAACTACGCAACCCATACTGTACGATTTAAATGCCCCCCCCCCCGGCTACATAGCGTAGTATGGTATCGTATGGCTGGCCCGCCGTTTCGTTCATTGTTACGCCGTTGATTGTAGTCTCGTAAATATGTTCAGAGTTTCAGGCATAACATCTGCCGCGCATGCACAGAACATGAAAAACTGTGTTTTTACGACTGCGACGAGCGTAAATATGGTAACAAGCAGAGGTCTGGATATGGCCCATAGGGAGTAAAGAGGTAGAAAGACAATTACACATATGCAAAAGGCACTGTTTTAAGCCAAACTCGAAATTACCTGCTAATTATGTAATTTGGGTGGAGGGGGGGCAGGGGTCCTGAGGATAACAAGACATTTAAATTTGAATATTAGCTTGACTTTGTTCCATTAAGTGGCTGACTTTGTTATCATACATTGATTAAAACACTTCATGATGGAGAGCGTTCCATGTGCTCATCTCACTGTGACGGCGCGGCTGGTTAGAGACGTCTATTTAAGGAGCACACGCTGAGCCAGACATCCTTCTGCTGCTTATTTTTCTTTAATTCAGAGGGACGGACAATTGCTATTCCTTCTTTGCCCAAATCACAAGGCAGCAGCTGCTCTGTGCTGTGTTCTCATTACGCCAGGGATTCCCTTGTGGGCAAAGAACAAAGGCGGATACAAACAGCGCTGTTAGCAGACAAGAGAGGTTCCAAGACCAGGTAACAGTTCATTTGTGTGTAACCCATTCTGTGATCCATCCGGAGAGATATGATGGCCCTGAATGCGGCGTTCTAATACATATTATCCATTCTAACTTTACAATTTGTATCTGTGTTTTTGTTTCATATGTATTTCATCCTTGGCCCACTCTTGTAAAGCACTTAGCACTGCACATTGTTATTATTATTATTATTATTACTATTATTATTATTATTATTATTATTATTACTATTATTAGGACATATTCACAGATGCATGTGTACAAAGTATGCAAATATACGCACCTACATTGCAAGGCATGACATTCCCCTTGCACGGACAGTTTTTTGGTGACTTCCGCCTTCATAGGGCACCCTTAAGTCTACGTGTGTACTTACGCCCGTAGTTACTTACGTACGTTCATATTTATCTAACCGCGCCCTCAAATGCCCATTTATATGCTTCCCCTGCCCACTTTCACGTAATTTTTACCATCCGGATAAAAACCACGGCCCATCCGTACGTATGTCCCTAAGTGCGATTCACAAGTCCGTGCTTAAAGTACTTACGTGCGTAAATACTACGTAATGTGCGTGGAAAAAGTTACGCAGGCAACCACACGCAAAAAAGGATCTGTGAAGACGGTCCATTATTACTATTAAATAATAATAATTTATACAGCTGCCTTGTACAGAGAATATGCATTCGTTAATTCATCACGCAAGCACAGGCTGAGGTGCAATACAGCAGCCTAGACCAATTTGCATGTTTCAAAATATTATAAAAAACATTTAAATCTGGTAAAGTTTAAGTGTTATTTAATTAATAAAAAAAAATGAAACATAAATAAAATAAAATTATTAACTTACAAGCAAAATGTCTGACAAATAGGAGACTCCCATAGTATTGTGCACATACGGAATTCACCTGTGTAAGTAAACCAAAATGTAACATCTGCAGATGTGTGCGCCAAATGTTATTATACGGATCTCCAGGCTAGGAGAATCCACCGACAGGACAGCCCATAAGGTGGGAGGGGGAACATTTACATTTTACAGTACGGGTGGCTTGGAACATAGGGGTAGATTCACGGCTCCGTACGACATGAAGATTACGCATGGTGCGTACGTAATTTCCAGGTCTGGTTGGTTGAGCGCATGCGCATATGGACAACCTTACTACAAGAGCGTAACTATCGACGAATGTTTCGTTATTTACATACGCCTACTGTTACGTAAAGTGGGCAGACCCCTTCTTTGCAACCCCCCGTATCTCCGCCATAGAGGCGGAGATAGACATGTAAATAAGGGGTTGGGGCGTGGAAAGCCTCGTTACGACAAGGTATAAGGCTGCAGACCTGGTTGTAAGTTTTAAGGTAGGAATCTGGACATGTAAGTGTCCAGATTTTACTACCTTGAGCAGGGAGTGCAGGGGGCCTGCACTTCCCGCTAGGATCACGGCCGTAATGACCTTGTGTGCCCGTAAGGTGCGCGTAGGTCAGGATTCAGCCTATAGTCTTAAAAAAAAAATACCAAAAAAAGTTTAGTGTGTGCATAATGATATATTATTCTTAGATGTTTATTATTATTATTGGGCCTGATTCAGAGATCCGCCTGCGATCGGGCCGCAAATATACGCATCTAAGTGGCAGGTCGGAACAGGTTACACCCACCAGAATAAATAGTCACTCCCCTCGCAATCTCCGGCCGGACCTAAACTTCCATCTCCATAGACTTGCCCTAACTGGCCGCACTCACTTCTGACCCTATGTGTATTAGTTGCGTATATTCAGGGCCCTAACTCTGTAAGCGCGCCCATCTAAATGCCTCCCCCCGCCCATTTCTATGCAAATCCTTAGGTCCATATATTTCCGCCGCACTTAGGGTCGCATTAGTCTCCAACCTTAAGGCATGTCCGACCTTACCTTCAACGTACATGGCGTACCACTATTACTACGCATGCGCAGTTGATGCAAAATCGATCTGACCCTAAATATACGCACGGAACTATCGTTAGTTCCGGATCTCTGAATCAGGCCCATTATTATTAGGTGTTTATGGCTGTGGTGTTACTAAGAATTGGGGCTTTCCTACAGCATATTTACATGATTAGCACGTTGATCGTTCCAATAGCGAGCTTTTGGAACAATATCGTATAAGTGTGTACGCTGCCTTGATCCTGTTATCAGTACAAAGCACAAGGCATTGATTGATTTGATTTTATGATCTTCCTAAATTAAACGGTCAGCAATGGAACAATGTCAGAAGAGCAGATGGTAAGGTGAGATCTAAATGCCAATTTCAGTGTGTACACATGAATCCGCGCGCTTGTGAATCAGGACTTTCAGTTATTGGTAATATCGATTACATATATCATATCTTGTGAAAGTGTATGTAGAGTGTACACGGCTTAACATTTACATGGGTTACAGGATTTTAGGAGGAAGAGCAGAGAAACAGCGCTGCAATGGTACTAAAATGTCATGTACTGAATTTAATATAGTAGACACCCCGTTCCACTAGCACAGAGTTCACAGAAGGGAACACAGGTGGATCAGCCATTTGGCGTCCGCTTTTTTGTTTGCTACTACTGTGCAAAACACAGATGTAGTAAGTGCAGCTCTGAACTACAGTGGCGGATCTAGAAATTTATTTAGGGGTGATGGTTTAATGATGAATTTGACTCCTCCCCCTTTTAATTTTAGCTCCACCCACCATACTCCCATACTCACTACAGCTCGCTCTTACACATACACACTCACTCATTCTCTCTCTCACACTCAGTAAATGGTGACAGCAGCTGGACTGTCCCCTCCAGCCCCTCCCTGTCTGTGACACCCGGGAGCTGTGGAACCATAAATCAGAAGGAGGCTGGGATTGGAATGCAAGTGTACCCAGACCTCTCATCCCGTTAAGGAAAGAAGCAAAGTGCCAAGCTCCCATTTCTCTAGGAAGGGATCGACCCCTAAATCCACCACTGCTGAAGTATAACGTCCAATTTCAAGATTTAGGAGAGTGTCTGGCAATGCCCATCCAGCTTCCCGCATGGAGGGCTATCAGTCCGCACAGAAGAGGGGAGTGAACTCTCTGAACACTCTCATCTCTCGAGTGGATGGTAGCTTAGTTTTGTTGCCATAAGGCAGTGTAACAGAACTACTGTCTGCTCCAGGTCTTTGTGCTAGTCCACCTGAGAGCAGGTTAATTAGGAGGACACCTGGGTATGCTCCAAATAGAGATTCTAAGGGGTTGAACAGGGATATCTCTCTCTCTCTCTCTCTCTCTCTCTCTCATTGTTTTTTTTCTCACTTCTACTTCTAAATCTACAGTATATGGAAGGTCTGTCCCTTACATGTACAGAGCACAGGACTACAGGACGGCTGTATTTTGACAAAATGTCCTTTCTCGTAGCATATAGTTGTCAGTCTTACATCCTTATCATAAATAGAATTCAAATGTATTCTTCAATTATATTTACTACACTTTGAGAATAAAATGCATTATTTTAAAGTAATTCCTTTTCAATTAAACATATTGGGGTAGATCCTGAACAACGTTTGCAGTACGTTTGTTAGCGTAGCGAATTTTCGCGTACGTAAATTCGCTACGCTACCCTTAACACACCCCCTGCACGGACGTATTTTGTGAAAATACGCTACCCAAACCCTACCTTAACTTTTCCATACGTAACACAATACGTCCGCTAACGGGCGTACAGACTACGCGAACGTACGCAGCTTAGCACGCCCATACTGTACACTTTAAATACCCCCCCCCGCCTACTTCACGTAATTCGCACGTATTCTTCGCTAACGTAATTTTGGCACGCCCACACGTAATTACATACGTTCGCAATACGTGAATTATCCTTACGTTAGAAAATACGCTACGCGAATGTGCGTATTTTCTGCGGTGCGCATGCGCAGTTCGATCAAAACTGCGAATTTACGTGTATACCACACGTAAATTCGCAGAAAAACGTAGAGCAGGATCTGCCCCATTGCTATTATTACATAAGCCAATAGATCATTGTTCTAAAGGCTGGACAATTTCATAACAATTTCCATTACAATTGTGCTATCTTGGCACATCATAAAATTGTCATTGCTTTGGAACAGGGAGCCTACATAATACATTCCGATTTACAGTTCAGAGATAAAGGATTTGGGTGTACACTATGGGTTTTCAGCAGGCGGTGGCCTGAGAA
>WWET01000717.1:341413-365956 GCA_011038615.1 Limnodynastes dumerilii
CCTGCGCAGGGAAGGCATTTCCGTGTCCTCTACCCTACCTTAAGTATTCCGCAAGCATCTCTGCGTGCAGAATACTGAATTGTATGTAAGGTCTTAGTCAAGTCTTTACTGTACAAATGAAATACCTATGCCCGTATCTCGTATTGGGGAGTGGGCCAGTCTCCCATGCGGAGAGCGCAGTACCAATGCATCGCTGACTTACATATCTAGCGTACGTACGTTAGCTGCTTTTCTTGATTCTGGTTCTGGGCCAGAGTCTCTATATTGGATCAGATATCATGGGCCGTATTCAGAGATCCGTTTATAGCAGATTTCCATGCGTATTTTTAGGTACCTTTCAACTGCGCATGCGTAGTAACTCTATTTACGAAGTTCACGTAGACTAGACGCGCGGAAGTGCCTCACGGACGGACTTGTGAATCGTACGTGGATAAATACGCACGGAAAAATACGCACGGGGGAATTTACATAGAAATGGGCGGGGGGGAGGCAGTTAAATGTAGGGAAGTGGGCGCGATTATAAAGATACGCACGGATGGAGAACACATACGCTCGGAAATGGCCACGGAAAGTTACAGCTGGTCTATGGAGGCGGAAATCTCCGAAGGCACGGACTAGCAAGGGGAGTGACTGGGGTTTTAGTGGGTGTTCCTTGCTCCGTCCGTGCGTATATTTGCGGACCGATTGCGAAACGGATCTATGAATACGACCCCCAAGAAACAGGTGCACAAATGAAACATAATCAAGCATTGGTGTGGATGCAGGAATGACACCCCATTATTATACTAATTGTTTTACATAAAGAATTGGATGTTGTTTTCTTACAGTTACACAGTGGAAATAAAAGGGTTTCCTGTGCTGACACATTTGATACACTGGCTGCAGGATGCTGACATTTGGCAACCTAATATTTAACCACATAATAAATGTTTTATGTAACAGCACTCACCAAGTAATATACAGCTCCAATTACATGCCATTAGAAAATCAGAGGCCTTACCAATTGCTGTAAAATGAAGGAAAAAAATGTAAAAACAAATGTTTATTATGTATTATTAAGTGGTCTACTTTTAAGACCAACATTAGGATGATAACATCATTTTTGTTATGTTTTATAACAAACAATACTTACGATTAACTTCAAAAAATGTGTGACCAGATTCAGACCCGCGCACGTTATCCGTACATGCAGGGGTCTGTACGTCCGCGAGGGGAGTGCACACCCCCTGTCACTACCCTCTCTTCTGCTTACGCTGCCATAAGCCTGCATTATCTCTATCGTGCGGATCAGCGGTCCGTACGACCATTGATCCGCAGCAGTGTGGGAGCCCCCTCCCACACTGTACAATTTGCATGCTAGCACAGCCCATTGCCACTGAAATGGGCTCGGACGGAATAAAGTTCCGTCCGATTGTTTATCATCTGGAGGACCTCCAGTGAAGTCAAGTCACTTACGTACCTTGGGTGCGTAAGTCACTTGTCGTTCTTAGGTCAGAATCCGGTCTCTGGATTGCTTTATCTTTAATTATGTTTCTTAAAGGACTGTCCTTAACAGGTGACAAGTTTTAGGCGGTTATAGAGATATTGTATTGTACAATTGATGTACTCAAATCTGTGACTAATTCAGGTACAAATATTGTTTCAAATATTTGTCTTCTTAATACATTTCTGGCTGAAGATTTCCTGGCTCTCGCAGTCTGCAGAGTCATTGTGGAGGAGTTGGCTGCCAATAAGAATTCAGGTAAGTTCAAAATTCTATTGGGTGCACCGATGTGTTTAGTTTTTAATGCTGGGAAAAAATAATGTGGTTCCTTAATTGACCTACAGTTGTATAACCCAATATTAAAGAAGACTTGCAGTAGTTTCCCCCATTATTAAAAATTAATCAGAAATATTTATAATGGAGGATAAATTTTAAACTTGGATAAAACTACTACTACTACGGGTCTTAAAACTAATAGCACCAGATCCAGATTCCCGCTAGATGGGCATTTAGCATTTTTAGACCACTCACAATGGAAAACAGACACTTTGGAAAGTGTGAATGAGCACAATCTGAGCCCTGCAATCGAGACACAATTTGTGTGATCCATTGTGCTGTGGTCTCCCCTACGTTCACACAAATGCATGGGTATAGTGGGGATTGGAAGTCTTGGTCTAGTCCATAGTTTCGCTATTGATGATCTCTGTATTTTAGCTTTTTGTGGCCATATTTTACAGTGAGTATTTAACTGCTGTCTTTTTAGTGCTGTTTTGATTAGTTTCTTTCTAAACTGAAATCTAATTACATGTGTGTTGTTTGCTATGAAAACACGTTGACATTTTGTGACCTGGGTGCATAGTTGTGTTTCTAGGCATAAGTTCATTTGTTGTAAACCTTCTTTATAGGTGACGGGCCAGAGCTGAGCGTGTCTTGACACAGATTTATCTCTCCATATGGGGAAAATATTCACTCTGTTTAAGTGCAGCTTTTTAGGGGAAACTTTTGGATGTGAAACTGCCAGTAATTTGTGTGGCATTTACATTACACTGAGTCAGAGAAAGTCATTCTTATGGATTTCCCTTTGCAACAAGGAACACAGCAGTGAGCCTTCTTCTTCTCTATAGACATTGCTGATTTGAAGACCCACTTGCTGGAGTTCCCAGAATCTATACATTTATAGCAAACTGACATAAATACATTTCCTGCAGCATTTATATTCAGATGTACTATTTGTTATACCAGAAAGCCTCTAAATACAGCTGTCAGCATTCCCATTTCCCCATTAACAGGCTATTTGTGAAGTCAGTAATGTTTTACAAGGGTTGCTGGCATAGGTAGACATTATCTATACTGTCATTGCTTTTTATGGGGTATATTGGCAAACTTTGTTTTATAGTTATATATTCAATTATTTATGTATTAGACTTTTGTTTTTATTATTATTAAGCATTCCCATTTCCCCATTAACAGGCTATTTGTGAAGTCAGTAATGTTTTACAAGGGTTGCTGGCATAGGTAGACATTCTCTATACTGTCATTGCTTTTTATGAGGTATATGGGGAAACTTTGTTTTATAGTTATATATTCAATGATTTATGTATTAGACTTTTGTTATTATTATTATTATTATTATTATTATTATTCAGCATACAGTTTTATACCTTGTCTATATATTAGGCATTGCTGGACTGATCCTGAGTGAGACATATGTATGTTTCAATACTTTTGTTCTGCTTAGACCCAAGGGTGGAGCCGGTGGAGCTTGTGCTCCAGGCGCTGGCAGACCAAAGGGGCACTGCAGAGCACAGCCAAGTGCCATCTCCAGATCCCTAATATACTTATATTACATATGGGATAATATTAGGGGTCTGGAATGGCACACTATATAATGTACAGGTAAGGATTATCATGGGTCTGGGAATGACACATATTATAATATATGTGGGGTATATTAGGGGTCTGTGAATGGCACACTATATGCTAAAAATAATGTACCTTTCTCCAACCCTAACATAAACCACATATAAGAGTATGTGTCATTCCCAGACCCATAATATACCCCACATGTGTTTTATATAGTGTGCCATGTACAAAGATGTGTAATGTAAGGAAGACAGGAAGGGGGATGTGTAATGTAAAGTGGACAGGGAGGGAGATGTGTAATGTAAAGGGGACAGTGAGGGAGATGTGTAATGTAAAGGAGACAGGGAGAGAGATGTGTAATGTAAAGTGGACAGGGAGAGAGATGTGTAATGTAAAGTGGAAAGGGAGAGAGATGTGTAATGTAAAGGAAACAGTGAGGGAGATGTGTAATGTAAAGGAGACAGGGAGAGAGATGTGTAATGTAAAGTGGACAGGGAGAGAGATGTGTAATGTAAAGGGGACAGGGAGAGAGATGTGTAATGTAAAGTAGACAGGGAGGGAGATATGTAATGTAAAGGGGACAAGGAGAGAGATGTGTAATGTAAGGGGGACAGGGAGGTAGATGTGTAATGTAAAGGGGACAGGGAGGGAGATGTTTAATGTAAAGTGGACAGGGAGGGAGATGTGTAATGTAAAGGGGACAGGGAGAGAGATGTGTAATGTAAAGGGGATAGGGAGGGAGATGTGTAATGTAAAGGAGACAGGGAGAGAGATGTGTAATGTAAAGGGGACAGGGAGGGAGATGTATAATGTAAAGTGGACAGGAAGGGAGATGTGTAATGTAAAGTGGACAAGGAGGGAGATGTTTAATGTAAAGTGGACAGGGAGGGAGATATGTAATGTAAAGGGGACAGGGAGGGAGATGTGTAATGTAAAGGGGATAGGGAGGGAGGTGTGTAATGTAAAGGGGACAGGGGGAGATGTGTAATGTAAAGAGGACAGGGATGGAGATGTGTAATGTAAAGTGGACAGGGAGGGAGATGTGTAATGTAAAGGGGACAGGGAGGGAGATGTTTAATGAAAAGTGGACAGGGAGAGAGATGTGTAATGTAAAGTGGACAGGGAGGGAGATATGTAATGTAAAGGGGACAGGGAGGGAGATGTGCAATGCAAAGTGGACAGGGAGGGAGATGTGTAATGTAAAGGAGACAGGGAGGGAGATGTGCAATGTAAAGTGGACAGGGAGGGAGATGTGTAATGTAAAGGGGACAGGGAGGGAGATGTTTAATGAAAAGTGGACAGGGAGAGAGATGTGTAATGTAAAGTGGACAGGGAGGGAGATGTGTAATGTAAAGGGGACAGGGAGGGAGATGTGTAATGTAAAGGGGATGGGGAGGGAGATGTGTAATGTAAAGGGGACAGGGAGGGAGATGTGTAATGTAAAGTGGACAGGGATGGAGATGTGTAATGTAAAGGGGACAGGGAGGGAGATGAGTAATGTAAAGGGGACAGGGAGGGAGATGTGTAATGTAAAATGGACAGGGAGGGAGATATGTAATGTAAAGTGGACAGGGAGGGAGATGTGTAAATGTAAAAAGGATGCGGGGGGACCATAAGTATGGAGGGGGTGCAGGAAGGGGGAAGTGTGGAAGTGTATTGGAGACAGGGCACAAGTAGGCAGGCATGTCATTTGGGGGGAGAGACAGAAGGAAGATGTGTAACAGAGGAAGGGAAATATGTAATGCGGGGGGATGTATAATGGCCGCATCTTAATTTTTTCCACCGACTGTGCAGTAAGAATCAACGTGAGGCAGAAAGAGGAGAACCCAACAATCAATATTTATTTAAGTAAAAACAACACTTCCTTTCAGCCAGCAAAGGTATAGGTAACATGGTCACTTTGCTCCCTGGCACACTACAATACAGGAAGACAGGGTTGGAGGGCACCGTAGTATTTGCTTGCTCCGGAAGCCATTAATCCATGCTACACCTCTTATTATACCCAGAAGTCCATGGATATTTGTTTTGCTCCATAGAGGGAGCGGAGCACGTGTGTGAGTGAGTCTACATCCTGTCACAGCCGCCCAGACGGGACAAGCAGTCGCTGCCAGTCTGCCAGGTTAGTAGTGCATTTCCATCTGCAGACCTCTAATATACCCCACACAGTACTGCTCCTAGGGACCACACACTGGGCCCCATACTACTAATATAGTATAGCAGTCAGCTGCAGGTCTGTGAATGAAGATGGCAGCTGTCAGCTTAAGTTGTTAATAAGCAGCAATCAGTGTTGAACGCTGTCTATAAACCACTAACCACCAGCTGTAGCTGATTTATTGCTTGTAAGCAGCATGCACCAGATCACATGAATGTACAGAATGGTCTCACGTGCGTACAAGCCTATAGTCTGCGCATGGGAGGGTAATACACTCTTCTCACACATGGACCTTCTGTGCCCTAACACCTACTTTAAGGGCCAGATTTACTAAGCTGCGAGTTTGGAAAAGTGGAGATGTTGCCCATAGCAACCAATCAGATTCTAGCTGACATTTTCTAGTATGTAATAGGAAAGTGAGATCTAGAATCTGATTGGTTGTTATGGGCAACATCTCCACTTTTCCAAACCTGCAGCTTAGTAAATACGGCCACATATCTTACATAACTGTCCCATGTAAAATGGGGTGGATGCGTAATACAGCATTGTACATAAGTGATTAGCCAAGCCCTTACTGTGTGATCTGTATATATCTGTATATCTGTGCACCAGGTAGACGCAGTAGCTGGTCACACCTCACCATCAGAGGCCATTGCTGTAAACCGGAGTTCTCTATTGATTAAGATTTGTTCTGTTTAATGTAATTGCTCATTTTTGTAGGAAAACAAATGCACTTAAACCACATTGATAGCACCATTAACAAAGGTTTTATGACCCTGCCTGTGATATCCTATATTTTTTCTAGATAAAAATAAACGTCATGTGCATTTAAGCTGGGATTACACACACTAAGGTTGCTAGCCAGCACAGCGCTGTGTTCAAGGCCGAGAAAAAAAGCAGCCAAGTGAAAAATAAAATGCACGCATTATCTTCTATGAAGGTTCAAACTTCTCTTGCTCCATTATAATTTGCTGAGCTGGCCCAATCATCTACAGCACACGCTGACTGCAAGGGATCAGGAACAAATTACTTCACATAGCAGATAAGTACAAAAAAGCACACACAAATCCCTTGATGCAGCAGAAAAATAACTTACCTTATAAGAAGACCAAGTTCCCCTCCACCCGGGTTTCAAGATCAAACACTATATATATACTTAACTCATTAGAGCTATATTGTGAACTAAACCTCCTTTTAATGTATGTGCTGACACTATGGGCCAGATTTACTAAGCTGCAGGTTTGGATTCTAGATCTCGCTTTCCTTTTTTACATACTAGAGAATGTCAGCTAAAAGCTGATTGGTTGCTATGGGCAACATCTCCACTTTTCTAAACCCGCAGCTTAGTAAATCTGGCCCATAGTGTTACATACCCTCCAACATGACCCATTCCATTAGGTACAAAATACTCCTCAGTTTCAAACTGTCAGTTACTATGGTAACCAACTTTGTTGAAGAGGCAAAGAGTATTTTAAATATCAGTTCATTAATTTAAACCAGGTGAGTGACAGTTGGAAGCTCAGCGGCGGAATAAATTGTACCTAATGGAATGGGTCATGTTGGGGGGTCTGGTGTTATATAAATTTATTTGGACCTGTATTTTGTTCCATGTAGTTACAATTTTGGTCCTTGGCTGCAACTCTACCTATATATATATACACTTGCACACATTTCATATATTTGATTAGAACATGGATGCCGACTCTCCCGGAATGTCTCCCGGGAGAGAACCCTTTTCTTCCGGAGACAGTACAATGTCCGGGAATAGTATTATTCCCGGACACTGTATTGTCACATACACAGTGCCCGGACCGCTGCACCCGGGCACTGTGTATGTGTTGCTATGGCAACACAAACACAGAGCCTGGACGCAACGGTCCAGGCACTGTGTTTGTTTACCGCTGACGCTGCGTGACGCTGACGTCAGCGTCATACAGAAGAAGAGGCGCCGCAGAGGATGGAGGGTGAGGAAGTAAACAGAACAGGTAAGAGACTTATAAAAGGTTTGTGGGGTTTAAAGTATGAGGGGGAGAGGGGGTAATGTGAGGTTATAGTATGTGTGTGTGGGGAGGTAATGTTTAATTATAGTATGTGAGGGGGGGAGCAATGTAATTATAGTATATGAGGGGGAAAGGGGGTTAATGTGTAATTATAGTATATGAGGGGGAGGGGGTAATGTGTAATTATAGTATATGAGGGGGAGGGGTGGGGGTATTGTATAATTATAGTATATGAGGTGGAGGTGACTAAACCTAGCTCTGCGCTGTCATTTGAGATCTTAAGGGAAGTAGTTATTTGAGATCCTAAGTGTCTGCCCGCGCCCACTTTCCCTCATCTCCCTGCCTCCCCCCGCCCATTTCCATGCTTGCGATCGATTCACAGGTCCGCGCTTAGCGAATTTAAGATCCTAACCTCTACGTGGACGGCGTTGCACTATTACTACGCATGAGCATTGATGTGAATTTTCTAAGATCCTAAATATACGCACCTAAGTAGCTAAAAAATCAGGCCCACTGTTACCAGACTAAGAGGGAACGCCCATACTGTTACTAGACTAAGAGGGAACGCCCATACTGTTAGCAGACTAAGAGGGAACGCCCATACTGTTACTAGACTAAGAGGGAACGCCCATACTGTTAGCAGACTAAGAGGGAACGCCCATACTGTTACTAGACTAAGAGGGAACGCCCATACTGTTAGCAGACTAAGAGGGAACGCCCATACTGTTACTAGACTAAGAGGGAACGCCCATACTGTTAGCAGACTAAGAGGGAACGCCCATACTGTTACTAGACTAAGAGGGAACGCCCATACTGTTAGCAGACTAAGAGGGAACGCCCATACTGTTACTAGACTAAGAGGGAACGCCCATACTGTTAGCAGACTAAGAGGGAACGCCCATACTGTTACTAGACTAAGAGGGAACGCCCATACTGTTAGCAGACTAAGAGGGAACGCCCATACTGTTACTAGACTAAGAGGGAACGCCCATACTGTTAGCAGACTAAGAGGGAACGCCCATACTGTTACTAGACTAAGAGGGAACGCCCATACTGTTAGCAGACTAAGAGGGAACGCCCATACTGTTACTAGACTAAGAGGGAACGCCCATACTGTTAGCAGACTAAGAGGGAACGCCCATACTGTTACTAGACTAAGAGGGAACGCCCATACTGTTAGCAGACTAAGAGGGAACGCCCATACTGTTACTAGACTAAGAGGGAACGCCCATACTGTTAGCAGACTAAGAGGGAACGCCCATACTGTTACCAGACTAAGAGGAAACACCCATACTGTTACCAGACTAAGAGGGAACGCCCGCACTGTTACCAGACTAAGAGGGAACGCCCACTTTTCATCTCAGCCACACCCCTATGTTTTATGCCTGGACAGTTTCCCAGGGAGAGGGAACATCCATACTGTTACTGGACTTAAAAGAGGAGCTTCTCACCTCAACACTGACACTCTGGGCTCTACAAAGATCGTTTTCATATGATAAAGCCCGTTTTCGGGTGATCACATGAAAACGAAGAGTTCCTTATTTACAATTCTATCATCGTCATGGAAACAATGGCGACAATGGCATTAATAGTTCTGATCGCCGGCCCGCTCTAATGAACGCATTTACTAAGTGTCAGTGCGCATTTTATCAATCCGCAACGACACGTTAAATAACGCCATCTGAAGATGGCATTAGGGTAAGTATTCCAGCGGTCTCCCCATGTAAACCCCTCTTCCTCCCCCTAATAGATGTTATTAGCGGGGAGGGGGGAAAAGGGGGGCACGTGTCAGGAGATCGCTGGAATACAGTTAAGTGAAAAAAAAACATTAAAATCTAAGTAAAAAAAATATATGAACTAGTTTTAATAAAATTTTATATAATAAACCTATTTAAAAAAAAAACCACAAAAAATACAAGACGGAAGCTTTAAAACTTACCTGACCGGGTGTGCGTCTGGCTGTAATCACGGCGCATGTGCAGTGATTTTGCTTTTTGAGACTTGAAATTTTACAAGTCCCAAAAGGCAGCTACTGCGCATGTGCCGGGACTCCAGAGCAGAACGATGTCAGCGAAAGGCTCGCTGACCATCGTGGGACCTCGCCGGAGGGGTAAGTATTAATAAATTCTTCCCGCGGTCCTGCTAGGCTCGCTGCGAGGAGCAGTGATCCTAGTTGCTATCATTAGCACTCAATGCGCTAATGATAGTATAGAGCCCTGGGTGTCCTCTGCAGATGCGTGAAGTAGGAGAATAGGTAATTGATGTGGTGGCAGGCAATTTACAAAGATCATTTTCATGCAATAATGCCAGTTTTGAAATGAAAACTGGCACTATCGCATAAATATGAAGTGGAATATATTTACAAAATGCCAGAGCAGAGTTTTACACTCCGCTCCCGGCATAAAACTCAGGCTGGCGTTAGGGGTTAGCATGCCAGCGATGTCCCCATATAACCCTCTTTTCCTCCCCTTCGCAGGAGGGGTGAGTATTTGTAAATACTGTGAATGAAGCTGCCAGGTTTGCAGTGAAGATAAGCCAGCTTGATGCAGCTTTGTTCACAGGAAAAGGAACATGTAAGTAAATAGACCCCTATATATTAGGTTTTTGGAGTAAGTATGGATCATCAGCGGTGGTGGTGGTGGTGAAGGAGGGGAGGATGGTTGAGGGGCCTGCCTATTTTGTCAGTATTGGACCCCCATAATTTCTCTGCATGCCAGTTACATTCTATTGGGTCCCAGCATTTCTGGTGACAGCCCTACCCTCATTAACACTCTGCTTTAAAGACTATGATCACAAGTCTGATTTTGTAATAAAAAGTGGAACTGAATATAATGTGTGCGCAGCTAGAGGTACTCATAAAAGTCACTTACGTTTAAGGGCAAAGGCTAAAATGTATTATTTCATTTGTTCAACTAAATATACAGCTGTAAATAATCTTTATATATATTTAATTTGATGCTTATTTTACATTTAGTTTGGGTAAGTTAACATAAATCATGAAGATCCAGGTAATTCTTGTTTATTCGGTTTATAAAGCATATACATGAGCACAGCAATAGACCAGCCCGGGGGCGGGTTAGTGGAACGCAGCGGTGACGAAAAGCGATGACGTTGCTATATAGAAAGTGACTGAGCTCTACGCTTTCTGTGGAGTTGGAAATTGTCTCCTGTTCCTAAGGTCAGGGTTTAGCGCATGCGTACCACGGTGGTTGTTGCAGTTTGTTAGCGTTTGACAGGAACCGTAGGTAAGTGACTGGGACTGAGCAGCTGCTGCCGCCGCGACACCGGGGACCCGGGGTATGACGACAATGCTGGGGTTTTGGGGGATTGCTGTCGGTAGGAGGGGGTCTATTTTATGTGGTCCTAGGGCTAATGGGGAAACCGGAACACGATGCAGAGGGGCTGCAGTATGTATACGGTGTGTCCTCAGCTCTACTCACAATAGGCACAAGAGCATCAAGGAAGAGGTACACCGTGTAATGCACTTACGTGCATGGGATAGTACACAGCTGGCCTTATAACATATACCTGAATGTACAGCCAGGGTACACAGGGCACACCACATAGGTGAATGGAGCCGGGCACCTTGGTGCACACAGATATGCCCAGAACGTGCAGTAGGAGCAGGGCATTGAATGACATGTTTGCATTGTCTGGTGAGATGCTGACAGTGTGCTGAGAACATGGCATGTTGGGCAGACCGGTATAAGTAATTGGACTCCATGGTGCAAGCTGATGTAGACAGTGATGGCTGGCTGTATGCACAGATATGTACACGGAACTGGCATTATATTGCCAATCGCACAGGTAAACGATGTTAGGTAAATTGGAGCACACTGATATACCCAATGCCTTATACTGAGATGTACACAAAGTTGGACATTAAATGGCATACAATTCAACTATATACAGAAGTGGATTGGATGCATAAATGATGATGATAATTTTCCTTGGTGTGCACAGACTTGTGTTGATGTATATAAATATCCACACAGCTGGAAATCCATGTATACACTGTTCCCAGGCCTTAGAAAACACAATGATGAACAAGTGGCTATGATTATGTGAATGTTTCTCAGGACTTGCAGATAATTTAGCATCAGATCCACCACAGTTTACAGTTAGACGCAGGTTAAAGCGGCAGCTGCTTTACTAGGCATCAGGAAGTATACATAACCACATACTTGTGAAAACTAACTTGGGTAACAGACAGCACAGATATATACTGTAAGTAGTAGAAAATGAATAAGTTCACAAGTTGCATATTAGGGAGGAATTTAGGCTCTACATACAGGACAAAATATAGAGGGATATTGGCTTGTCCAATTACATACATTTTACATAACATAGTATATAGATATGTACACAGCGCTAAACAGGAGGAAATCTAGAATTGTACTTTTTTTCTAGTTATATAGAGTGTACAAAAATCTAAGCTCAGACATTTATGTATATGAATTCTGAGTGGGATTAATACATTCTCATGTACAAGTAGAAGCTGTAATATTCTTTAGAAAAGTTACAAACAAATATCCCTTGTCTGGACACTAGTCCCCTGCATTAGAGTGGCACTGTAAATGTGCAGAATATAAAAATAAAAGTAATTTGCATTTACACAGATGTTAAGTGTTTTACAAACATTGGGTCTGATCCAGAACAACGCTTTGGAGCGAATTTATGCGTGTCAGAGACGTAAAATCGCTGTTTTGTACGCACTGCGCATGCGCACCATAGAAAATGTGCACATTAACGTAGCGTAATTGTGAACGTATGGGCCATTCACGTATGTGTCACGTAAATACTTACGTGGGGGCGTGCCAATTTTACGCTACAACAAAATAGGTGTGAAATACGTGAAGTAGGCGGGGGGTGGGCTTTCAAGTGTACAGTATGGGCGTGCTTAGCTGCGTAAATTCGTCTAGCCCATACGTACGTGTGCGTATGACTGCGGTTACGTTGGAAAAAGTTAAGGTAGGGTTTGGAAAGCGTATCTTAACAAAATACGTCCGTGCAAGGGGTGTGCCGAGAGGAGTGTAACGAATTTACGCGCACGAAAATACGCTACGCGAATAAACGTACGGAAAACGTAGTTCTGGATCTACCCCATTGTGATATACACAGTTGTATGAAAACTGGATTGCAGTGTTTCTCAGATATAATATACATCACTTGGGGCTAGATTTCCAAAAATGCGGAAAAGGAAAAATGGAGATGTTGCCCATAGCAACCAATGAGATTCTAGCTCCCACTTTACTTTCAAATGCTAGAATCTTGCTACAGGCAACATCTTGAATTTTCCTTTTCCACAGTTTAGTAAATCTGGCCCAGGCTGGTCTCTATTTGTTGTCTTTTTCTGTACACACAGAAGTTTGCACCATTCTAGATGGATGGTACTCATTGTTCCATATTTACCATTTGTATAATAATCTATTAGTAACATACAGTAAAATCCTGTTGATTCATGGGTTTGCATAATGTGCCGTTGCTTACTGTGTTATGCAAATGTTGACACAATTGGAAGCCTCTGCCACATTGTGCTGATGTCAGTGTCCTGGTATAATTGGCTATTTCAGCTTGTTACAAACACACTAATTGATGTTGGGTCCACCCTTCTCATTTTACAGACATAGTTGTCTTTTAACATCCCTGGTGTGCTGCTAGTGCAGAGGCGTTTCTTGATGCTGCAATTTTCTACTGGGTTTAGCTATGCTTTTGATCATTATCTATAGTGAAGCTTATATATTGCCTAGTAAACTCGTCACATACATATGTTGTAATACCTTGGAATCTCCCTTAGATTTTGGAGATCTCTTAATTACTGTCAAATAGTTATATGTAGTGTTCCAACTGCAAGTGTTTGTGAATAACCATATTCATGTATTATTGTAAATAAATGCAGATTCGTGTGTCCTTTATAATTATGGACTAAATCCAGTTTTAGCAGTTGGGCCCATTGCGTGAGAAAATGCCCAAATCTTAATGGGCCTGATTCAGACTTAAGAAGGAGTTTGAAAATAAGAGAGGAAAGTTACACCTGGGCTAAACCACGTTGATTGCAGGGAGAGTCAAGGTAATTGTATTCTTTGCATGCAGGGATATATCTTTGAATTCCTTACTGCACACAGATACTGACCAGCTTTACTATCACACTGTTATTTAGACTGGGGATAGGAAACATCACCTCTCAACTCTAATACTGTTTGCAACAGATGAAATACTCCCCTACAATCAACATGGTTTAGCCCAGGAGTAACTTTCCTCTCATTTTCAAGCTCCTTCTTAAGTCTGAATCAGGCCCAATGTGCGCGTATGCACTTTACCGACTTCCAGTACAGATCTGGATCCTTATAAACCAGATTTCCGTGCTGGAAATCGTGCCAATGGTGGAACGGGGCGTCATGCTTAAAGCATGGTGGAAGGGGGAAGGTGTTTAAATTGCACAGTAAGTGCTTGGCTTTTCCATGGGACCTGTGTGTAAATGTTAAGGTAGGGTCCTAATGGCAGAAAGACATTAATTACGAGGGAAGTATTCTCATCTCGCACTTATGCCAGTTCGGATTGCACGGTGATCTTATATCTGGATCCGGTCTTATGCCTCCAAATACATTCTGTGAACTGTTTTGTGTTTCTATAGTGGGATAGGTTGGTTATTAATATAAAATTGTGCGTGGCTCACGTAGATAAACTTGTTCTAGGAAGTCCTTTTTGAGCTGGGAGAACGAACCCGGTGAACTCTTTGGAAGGAATGCATGTGTTGTTTGTAAAGCTTCCGTTCATTCTGCAGTTTCATGACTTAATTCTCAATCAACCAGTTTAAATATTTTAATGTTTTCGTTATATGAAGTTATCTGCCTAAACAATAATAAAACAGTTTTCTGTAGTTTTAATGTTAGTTACATCAACAAAAACCTCTTCTGGCTATAGCAGCATTAAATATTGTTCTGCAAAGGGGTAGCTGGAAAATCCTATTATGCACTAAGAGAACCTTGTACGTTTTGTCCTGAATAGCATTAGCAGTCTGTTGAACAGTTGACATTACTGTGAGGTCTTGAGGAAGGTTACATTATGTGGCTGAAAAAGTAAAACAATTTCTTTGTTACAAGAGGCACCCCAGAATGCAGTGTCATCTGATGGTAGGTCAGATGTTGCTTTCTTCAAGTTTAAAGGGATAATTGTCACTAACAATATTACAATTATTTGAACTTAATCGTTGTCTAAAGATAGCCACACACTAGAGAGATTATCGCTTCCAGCGTGTGATGGCCAATATTTGGGATGATTTTCTTATAGGGAAAGGTCCTGGTATCGGTGCCACACACAGCAGAGGCTGGGAGTGATAATCTCTGAAGGAGACCCTGTAGCTTGCTAGTTGACTGGCTGCAGTCTCTCTCTCTGATGGGTTGGGACTCCTGTCGATCTTGATTGGAGCCCCATGCTGCCAGCCTACTGGCTGGCTGAGCAAAAAAATTATGAGTGGGGGGCAGCACATAACTCTCATACTCACAGCTGTCAATGTGAGATGTTCTGCAGCTTTTTAATGGGCTGGGTGACAGTAGTGTGTGTGGCACCTCTACCTCGCTGCAGTTTCCCCCATTTTTGACCCGATCCCAGATAATTGTAGGATCGGGCCAATAATCGTTGTAGTGTGTGGCCAGCTTAAGGCACTGCGGTTAATTTAATGTAAAACACTAAATAATGTCCAGCACTAATGTGCAGACAATAAATGTCATTCTTCCTGAGGACCTTGTATGATATAAAAGCAGATGGCATCTTACCTAAGAAGCTGTAAGCTGTTTCTCTTAAGTGCAAGTGATATATACTGGGAGTGGGGAGCTTGACTGATGTCTAAGCAAACCTTTCTCCTACCTAGGCATAAAGGTGGAGGCAGCTCCTCTGCACTTAGTAATGACTTGCTATTGATATCATATCTGTTGATAGTGGAATCATTCTAGTGTGTGATGTTGTTTTGAGAGCACATATTCTGATAAGGCCGCTGAGATACAGATGTATGGCCGTAGGCGTTGCATAGCAACATCTAGTGTTAAACATACTAGAGACTGCTTTATATGGCAGGGTGGTAAACAGTGACTGCTTTCTAATATGGTAATATCTATGGAGTAGCAGAACTAAACTACAGTAATATAATAAAATAAACATACGGAGGCTAAGGTGCAGGTTAAGCACTTACATCTGGTTCAGGTGCTAGGTTGGTTACATCAAAACCATTAGTTCTCTGCTAATCAAGCTTCTTTTTTTCTTCCCTTTGTCATCATTTTGTGTAATATAAGGTTCTCAGTTTTGTGGAACATTGCTGACTGTTTTACCTGTATTACTGTACTTAACTAAATCTTATATTGCTTCATTTCTACCCCACAAGGTACATTTATAAGTCACCCGTTCTCTTTAGTAAGCTTTTTTTGTTTTTTTTTTTTTTGTGGTTTTTTTTTTGTGGATGTCAATAGTTTTTTATTAGAAACTTCTTTTGTTTTATAAAAGGCTTTGTCACATCACATGTGCTAGATCATGGAGTTTGATTGAAAAATGTTGCATAACTACATTGCAAATCCATTACTTCTCAAGAGTCCATTGAAACTTGGAGAGCATCACATACGATCCTCTGCCAGCGTTTCTGACCTCTTCTATAGAACTTTTCCTGGGGAATGGTTTGACAATCACCTGGTAATATAACCTCTCTAGTTCAGGACGCACCCTGCCCACTTATTACATTGCAGACCTTTAGATGACAATTGCTCATGTTATTGTAAATATTCTTTAAACATTTTTGCTACAACTACATGTCAGGAAAGGGTGAGATTGTAGAACCGGTTTAAATTGATACTTATTACTCACTTCACTTTGAAAAGTCTCATGTCTCAGTGAAGTCACATTCTTATCCATGTCCTTTCAGATATCAAATGCCTTGGCTTGAGTCTGAAAGATGTGCTCATATGATGTCAGACGTTATTGCACGATATTGTTCCGGACATTTCTTTATTGTGGAGTCTCGTGCATATCTTCATCGTGCGGCCTTCAGCATCTGTTATTTGAGGATATAATTGCAAAAATCTGATCTCGGCCCATCGTGCTCTGCTTTTGATGACCGGCAAATGATATCCTCAGATATGTCTGTTCATCTGCCTGTGGTCTTGATTACTCCATGTACATTAGAACACTCCAGTGCAACGCCGTTGGATGGTCTTGTTTGTATGTGTTCTTTGACAACTCCCAGTGCAAATCGAGATACTCTGCATAAACCTCCATGAAAAGCAAGACTCGGTAATAATAAGTCATTGTTACTGTTTAAGCAAACGACTGGATCATATTCACTCTTAAGAGTGAATTATGTGCGGACAGAACCACACCTTACTCGCTCGTCCTGTCCCTAACGCGGCCTTCATTTTTAGGTACCTTTATGGCACTTAAGAGTGCGATAGGGCTACCTTTTCTTACCGTGCGTAGTTTCCTACTTAAGAAGAGAAAGAATGGCTTCCCCTCGCTCTCCCTGGCTAATCAAAATCCCTCCCACGGCTAACTAAACGCTCCCGGAGTCGACATAAGCACGCCTGCTTCTTAAAGTACTCCACACGATCTTTAAAGACCTCATGGAGTCAGTCTACGTGCCTAACTGGTAAATAGATTGCGTAAATGACCTACCACACGTGTAGTAGGTCATTTCATAAAAGACTGTGCTTAAGAAACAGCTGCTTCTTAAGAATGAACACAGTCCTATGTACTCAAAGTTGCAGAGTACACACTGAAATTTTCCCCCGCTGGATCGGTCTTCATTTCTTCCCATCATGCAGTTCTGCTGCTATCCTGTGACAGACATTGGGCATTATTGATTGCTAAAAATGAAACTGTAATTTGCTGTTTCAGACGACTCTGCAGCAATGTTGGACAGGGGGGTGGTTTGCCGGTACAATGGTCTGTTTTCTGGCAGACCATTGTACGGCAGTTGGATGGCCACTGTCGGCAGTTGGCAGTAGTCTTCGTTTTAGACAGCGGCGCTGCTGTGACTCCCGGAGGTAAATGTTTTATCCTAACCCTCCGTTTCCTGCAGTCTAACCATAACCTTCCCCTTAAATCCTAACCCTAAGCATAACCTTACACTAGCCGGAGATGTAAAAACGCTGTTTTGTATGTACTGCGCAATGCACGCGGGAAATATTACTCCATGTAACTCTGAACGTATGTACCAGCCTCGTCTCAACTATTAACGAAGGGGCGTGACAGCCATACGACACCCGTAATTGTGCGTCGGAGATGAGGCGAGGCATTTAAAGTGTACAGTATGGGCGGGCTTAGGCACTTACGTACGTGAAGTAGTTACGCTTTGAAAAGTTAAGGTAGGGTTAGGCAAGCGTAAAACAGCCAAAGTAAGTGCGAGCGAGGGGAGTGCGTAGAAAATACGGTAGTGTCAATACGCTACGCGATGAAACATAACAAGCCTGTAGGTCTGGATCCGGCCCACTGTCACAATAGGACCAGCAACCGCATCCCGATGGGCAGAGCTTACCGCTAAGAGATGTACTGAAACTGTTTGATCATGTGATCTGCATGATTATCAGCAGAAAATTCCCAGTGTGTAACCCACAGCAACCACATTTTATTAAACTGTGCAGCTATGGGATGCCTATTGTGATTATTGCCTGTTAAACATTAGTAAAATTTGGTGTGTGAATGTAGCGCCTCCTAGGGGAGCAGTTCAAGGTACACTAGTTTAATGAACCATTATGCAGCATTCATTTAAGGGAAAAATACTGGTGACCTGACAGTGATCTTGTAATGGATATATGCTAATTGGGCTTGGCAGTATCAGCAAAGAACTGCGAAGCTGAAAGGCATCAAGCAAACTAGACCCACACCCCCGGACACTCTGAAGTGACAGGATATAATGTAATGTAACCTGGGGAAGTCATCTGGTTTATTGACTGCAGAAGGTAGGTGCAAGAGATGCACATATTATAGAAGTGGCCCAGATGACACAATCTAATCTCTGGCAGGTTTTATGCTCCTAATTTAATGTATGAAGGTGAATAAGAATTCATGTGTATTCTCAGGACCTGTTCTTTTCCAGTCTGACTGATCCTGTATAAATGGCAAGATATTTAATTCTACTCCGTTCTAGTTATGTCAGATAGGTTTACATTTTGTGGATATATGATACGTTTTGGCTGTCAAAAATGCACTTTTATTGTATCTTTGCTGTATCTCTTATAGAAAAGGGCTAACGTTGCTCCTCACCTTTTATACATAAGTGACGACGCTGTCCCGGGAGTAGGCTGGCCAGTGACAGGAGAGGAGGGGCGGAAGGCTAACTCTGCTCCTCACCTTTATAAATTAAAGACTTAGCAATCAAATATATTGTATAAAGGTGGTTCTCCAGGTGTAGTGCAACTTGATTTCCCAGCTTAGGCATAGCTTATAGTTTGGTGTTGGTCCCGGCTTAGAACAACCTATTTTGTTGCGAACTGGCTGAGATTTCGATTGTATTTGCCTCCATGAAGCGTAGCAGTCGATCCACAGAGCACTGAGCTTTTGGTGCTCCCAAAAAGTAAGAGGAAATAGTCCCACACTCCTTTCCATAATTCTGACCCTAACCCTCCCCCTGCACCCTGGAGAGGTTACCTTTCCATGTGGTTGGGTGGTCCAGCGGTGGCGATGGGATGGCGGCAGTATTTCCAAACAAGAATAGGTGAGTATGCCGATTGGCATACTCGCCCATTCTAAAAAAAATATAAAATTCTAAACTGTGCGGTATTCGAAATAGGGACATCCGAAAAGGAACTTTTGGATGTCCCTATTTTGGAAGTCAGAGTTTCTGACTGGAGACTGACATCGCTTATAGCTGGCATATCATGATGTTACTTGTTATTTCAGAACCCATGGGGTTCCACAGGTTGCTTGTCTATGTGAGAACAATGTTAAGAGAGGGTGGATTTCAGCAAATATACAGTTACCAGAGTGATGCCAGCTATATCATTGTTGAATTAGTTACTGTTGCTGTGTTGACCAAAACCTGCCTAACATATACAATAAATTAATATTGAACCCTAGACGCCCACCCTCTGTAATTTATATGTCCAAATTAGCACCTGTACACTCCCACTTAATTCTCATTACTATTTGCTGTCTCCACAACCTTTGTTGTAAAGAGATTTAGAACTGATCGTTATATAGAATGAATGAAATAAAAAAAGGAAGTGTGAAGTGTGTGCTAGTTAAGCTGCATTTCCGCATGTATACTTCTTCAATGCGTTTATAAGAATCTATCCTTGCATTTTATAAAGCCTTTAGCATGTTGACTTCACTTTTGAGCAATAGCGAAGAGGCTTCAGTGATTGGCATCTAGGCTGTTGCACATATCTTATCTTTAGAGGCTCAGACAAGGCTGAATAGCAAATTATTCATCCTCTCCAAAGTGCAATGGGTTTATTCGTTTAGCCTTTGAATGCACTGGAATTTCAGACAAACAGCAGAAAATAACTGCAATCCCAAGATATAGGTCATAGGGCCGGTTACAGAACTGCGATTAAATTCTGCACGTTAGGCTGTTCTTAACCGGGGTTCCCTGTGAGGTCCCCAAAGGGTTCTGCGAGCTCCCACATTGCAGCTGTGATTAGCTGACCCAGGCTTCATTGCAAGTTCCTGTCGGTCAGCCAAATCTCCATCTCCACCCCTTTTTGCACAGGACTTGCTCTCACAGCAATGCAGTGAAATCAACATAAGGCCAGTGTTCTCCCCAGGGCATTTTAGCCGGGTGCTCCACCTGGCAATTTTAGCTTACCACCTGGCCAGACCTGACCAAACCGTTGATTGTGATCTCCAGCTTTCAGTCCTGGTTGTGCTCCAATAAGCCGTAAAGGCTTTCTGACACTGCTGCACTTCAAGCAGAAGCAGCAGGAACTCTGTATAGAAGACAACCTGCAGGTTCCTTTCCTTCAGTGTGACGCTGACATGACCTAAGGTCACGCCAGCATAACTTGCACACAGGAAAATATTGGATGGCTGGATACACATGACAGCCCTGTCTTGTTGCCTCCACCAGTAGATCACAACCAACAGAACAATATAGTTACAAGATAGGCAGATTCTAATGCCCTAGAAGCTTAGTTCCCAGTAGTGCAGCACCAGCGAGGTGTTTCGCAGAGGGAACGTATGTCTGGATCCCGTCAAGTATTATAATTGCAAAGTATTACACTGCTCCCACCCGGCTGCTATTTAATACCACCCGGCTGGCAATATTTTCTGGGGAGAACACTGAAGGCAAAAACACTGGATGGACAGAAACAATGGATTGACACAAGGAAGGGGCAGAAAAGCTAATGGTCTCACAAAGAGGGGGTATACACGCTGGATGGGCCCACAAAGATGGGTTATAAACACTGGACCCACAAAGCGGGGGTATACACGCTGGATGGGCTCACAAAGAGGAGGTATACATGCTGGATGGGTCCATAAAGAGGGGGTATATACAATGTATGGGCCCACAAAAGGGGGTATACACTCTGTTTATTCCTATTAACGTATTTAAATGGTATACCTTTTGTAACCATGTTTGAATACCATTTACAATTCTTTTTATACAGTGATTCCCTGAGACTTTTTTTTCAAGGGTTCCCCCACAGCAAAAAGGTTGAGGGGCTGTGCTAACATATAGAATCTGAGATCCAGAATTACGTGCCCTCCCCTCGCCTGTACAGGCTTTCCGCATGCAAAACCCTACCTAAAATCTCTGCATGTGAAAGGCCAGCATGCAGAATGGTAAATCGTACTTAGGCTTTGAAATGCCCTTGCTGTATGATTACCATTCTGGATACCACCCATGATGCGCATCTCATTTGCATAGAGAGTGCGGAGAGTTCCAGTGCAGAATTCCTTGGTTTACACCTGCGCAGTACAGATTGATGATTTATGAAGGTAGCATACATAAGTCTCCTTTCGTTATTGGTTCTGGGATCTGCCCTTAAAGGACTATCTTTACCTCAGGTTTACCTTAAGTTATTTTGAACTTGTGAGAAGTATTATATATGTTTGTAACTATTTGATTCATGTTACAAAAAAAGTTTAAAACTTCCCTTATTTTCCTAAATAGCTGCTGGAATAGTTACAAAGTCATTTTTGGAGACCTTTGTTTCAGCATTTCACTTTCTCCTTACTTCCAGCTCTCTTGATTCTTCTTCTCACTTATAATTGACAATATTGACCGTGTGACTCATCATTTTGGTTGCAGTGATAACAGATCTGTGGGTGTAATGTAACACAAAAGCTTTGCAACTTTCCAGAAGTCTTTTACAATAACAGAAGGCTTAAGCAGGGTACACATTGGGGCTTTTTCAAAAGATGAACTTAACAATCACACAAACAAAAGACTGTTTCACCAGATATCTTTCCAGTGTATACTGTCCAAAGATGCTCAAAATATTTCTTGAAATGGCCTTTTTTGATCTCTTCCCAGCAATAAATTAATTAAAAAGGGTGGGTAGGGATACAACAATCAATCACGATGCAAGTAATGCACAACCCTTTTAAAGGGCAACAAAAAGAGAACACAAAAAACAGAGACCTACAAAGGGGGTTGGGGGGAAGGGAGACCCTTAGATATCAAGGAAACCATCTTGTACTTTAATTGCTATCTTAAAGACAAGCTACTGAACCATAACCCAGGCCAGCTCTATGTGTCCTCTGCCTAAAGCACCGCACTATGGCTATTTAGGGTAGGGCTAAAAGTGGGGTCTGCTGCTCTAAAGTAAATGTTACTTTTATTTGAAGGGAATTCAGCCCAGGGGCATCATTTAATGGGAATGACGGGGACATAGAGTAGGGTACTCCCCTGGTTTCAATGTCATAGCTAAATTGAATTTTTGAGATGATCTTTTGGAGAGTTGAGACCTCCAATTCAGCGCTATAGCTGCCCGTGTGGCTATGAAAATGGGCCCTAGCGCATATACTTCATATAAATGATGACTTTGATTGCAGTGTAGCTTGAGCTTATAAAATGACCATGGAAGTTTGTGCCAGTTCAGTATGAAATCTATCTGATGGCATTACATTGCGGTGTAGTTAGCATTCAATATTAACGCTACGTACGTCTATGTGCTAACAGATGTTATGATGGCACTGGGTCTTGTACCGGTGGTGGGGGTGATCACGTCTGTGTTTTACAGTGTTGATTAGGGCAGGTCCAGGGCATAAAAAGTCAACATTGAACTCAAGCGGGGGTTTATAAGGCGCTTATAACTGTACAGAAACTGGCTGCGCTTCTGACTCAACAAATGAAATATGTGCAAGTGTATATATAATATAGAGGTGCAGCCAAGGACAAAAGTGACCACTATGTAACTACAAGGAACAAAAAAGGTCCGGCGCTCCAAACAGACTTTATATAACACGGTTTTTTGGGGTTTTTTAATGTTTTTTTTTTTTGTTTGTTTTTTTGCTACTGTTTAGTTTCATTTGGGAGTTTGACCCCTCCCCAACATGGCCGCTGCAGACTGTTCAAACGCAAGAGTGTCTTAATACAGACCTCCTAATACACATATAGTAAATGGATAGGGACTCGCCTACAGGAGGTGCTTTGACACTGGGCAGGTTGAGCTTAACCCAATATAGCTATATTGTGACCTAAACCTCCTTTTTATTTATGTGCTGACACGTAGTGTTATATAATGTCTGTTTGGAGCGCCGGACCTCTTTTGTTCCTTGTAGCTTATGACTGCTGCTTTTAACAGCGCTGTAGCGACTTTATACAATTTTTTACAGATAGATGCTGTCCACCAACCATTCCTATTTAGCATAAGAAACATAATGGTGATTATATGACTTTAGAAGAGGACGTTTAGGAAAATTTTACATTTGATCACTTTCCACACGGATATCAGCTGGAAATACAACACTACAGCAACGTTCTAGTCCAGAAATAGATATTTATCCTGACCAGTTACAGAGCCTCCAACATGACCCATTCCACCAGGCACAAAATACTCTGTTCCTGACCTTCCCACTCTCTTCAACACAGGCGGTTACCATAGTAACTGACTGTTGGATGCTCAGGAGCGGTGTATTCTGTACCTAGTGGAATGGGTCATTTAGGAGGGGCTGCAGTTAGCGTCATTGCCCCTCCCCCCTGCTCTGGCTGACACGTGCACTGGCGATAGGCTTTGTCATATATGTGCTCTGATGGCAACGATGGCGCCACCATCGGCACCCAGGGCACGTGCTCTACAAAACCCACCCTAGTTGTGCCACTGTGTCCCAGACATGCTTTAGAACAAACACACAAAATGGAGGTTGCTCAAATCATTTCTGCATCATTCCCATGTAAAATGGAAATCTGGATTATATGTATTATATGTAAGAGCTGAAACCAGCATTGAATCCTTCCAACAGAGCGAAAGCGCTTTGTCTTCCAGCTCTGGCCCACTCACCCACCGTCATAAGACATACTAGGACAGATCTGGATCCGGAATTCCATCTTGGTATGTACTGGATCTGCGCAGTCCGCACGTGCCACAGTACCAAAAAGTTGCATTTTCCAATCCTAGCAATCAGAAAATGCCCCCTTAGCGCAAATTAGCTTGTTGTTGTTGTTATTATTAATATTATTCTGGATCCTGGCTTTCCATTGGGTCCAGCCTTTTGTGCAATCACAAAGAGGCCACTCCCCTCTATCGCATGGACTTCCAAAACTAGACCCCTACCTGTTTAAGATATCTGATCTGTCCTCACTTAAAATGGGGACAGATCAGAAGTTTGAATCAGGTGGTATGTGTAGGGCATATATATATATTGTACTCTTTACTTGCTGCCACCTCCCCATAGCGCTTGCAAACCCTGCCATCAGGAGCACAAGGGGTACAAGAGTCTTAATCCTGCAGGTTCAGATCTGTATGGAGATAGTGTTGCACAATCGCAAAAAGCATGTATTATCCAATCCTAGTGATCGGGAAAAGCCCCTCATATTCTGAAGTCTGGATCTGCTCCATTATTGAGTTGAAGTAAACCTGAAAATCATCACCAACGCAAATCTTGAATTAGTTCATCTA
>WWET01000717.1:383853-398679 GCA_011038615.1 Limnodynastes dumerilii
TTTTGGCTTATTTAGTAAAAAAAAAAAAAAGTCCCATTCATAGACCGGAATAATGTACTTCAGAACAATGGCAGTGGCAAAAGAAGATTTTTTTTAAAGGGAGGTTTCCAATGTGTGTAATTATTGGTATGGACATGACACACTACATAAAGTACATGTGGGGTATACTAGGGGTCTTGTTATACATATGATAATATATGGGGTATTTATTAGGCTTTGGGAATGGAACACTATATACAGTATATAGTATACCATTCCCAAACCCAGATTATATCGTATTTATGTTATAGTCTATGCAATACCCAGACCCATAATCTATCCCATTATATTATAGTATGTGCCATTCCCACACTCATAATATATCCCCTTATATTATAGTATTTGCCACACCTCAGAACCATAATATATCCCCTTATATTTTATGTGCTAATCGCATGCAGCTACTGTTCGCTATGAGCATGCACCTTAGTTGTGTCAATTTTGGTGGAACGTCCTAATTCATGAGACACAAAATGTGTGGGGCCTGCTAAATGGCAAGCAGGACATTTTCCAAAAAAGGGGCAGGATTTATGTGATCAGCGGCAAGTTTATTTTCCAATACTGTGGCTGTAAATTTTATGGGAAATTGATTTTTCCACCTTGTACAAAAGTTTTGTTTTAAGTTATGAAACACATTTTTATATTATGCAATAAATAAGTGTTAAAAGTGCTCTTTTGCTCCATTTGTAGCATAATAATAAATCCTAATAAAAGAAACAGAAATGTACAGCAAGATATATCTGGAATCCATGCTAGTATTCTGACATCTGATCAGATCTGCCTAACCTGTTTAATGATGTCCCCCATACACACTATGAAATGATTCAGATAGGGTTGCCGACTCTCCCGGAATGTCCGGGAGACTCCCGAAATTCGGGCAGTACTTCCGTTATCCCGGGAGAGCCGGCAAATCTCCCGCAAGTGACTTGAGGCCCATGGTTTCACTGAAACCACGGCCTCAAGTCCTGGCCCCCTGCCTAGCAACACTAGTATACTAGTGTTGCTAGGCACAGGAAGGGACTTGATGATGCAATCTGCGACATCAAGCCCCGTCCCGACCCCTATTACAAGTAAAAACGGGTCAGCATGAGCCAGGGGGTGGAGCCTACTGACGTGATTTGCATAAACCGCATCATTAAGCCCCGCCCCCTGCATGCATCGCTAGCTTCTCTCCGGGATCTCCCGGAGAGAAGCTACCAAAAGTCGGCAACCATGAGATATATCTTTGCTGCAATGATCTTCTCGCCACAAGGTGGCTCTATGCAGAAATAGGACTGGGAATCATTGCAGTGAAGATCGTGTGTCAGCACACACTGACGTTTTCTCCAGACATCATGACATTGTTTATTGCAAAAATTAGGCGCTCCCAAAAATCAAATCAAATGATATTATTATTTGCTGTTGCAGACCATTCTGCAGCACTGTGGAGAGTACACACTGGTTAGATATCTGCTGACACCAGTTAAATCGTGTGATCTGTACGATTATTGGAAAAGCCTTAATGTGTACTCGGCTTTAGTAAACTTCAAACCAGGAAAAATGTACTATAATTAGGTCATGTGAAAGCATTGTAGCACTCAAGTTAACGGGTTTAGAGGTTGGTACTGTCTGAAACCATTATTATTTATTAATGATTATTTGGAATCCTAAAGTGACTTCCCCCCTATTCCAGGGACTGATCAAAGGTCCTGTTTTCTGCAGTAGTATCCTATCATCAAAGCTATTATTGCAATGCTGTGCAGACTGCTTACCGTGCAACATGTTTGCTCTGCAAATGAACCTTCTTTGTTGTTGGACATGTTATTATTCAAACTCTTTGTTTTATAAAGTGTGTTATTTCATGTATGTGCTTATAGACAGAATGAACTAGTAACAATAGATTGGATTCACATATCAGTGCGTGTTTTTATGCATGCACATAGCACGGCAGCACCCATAACACTCCCCTCACACAGACGGGTTTTCGGTAACTTACGCCTCCACCCTTATCTCTGTGTGTACTTACTGCGTACCTTACTAACAACGCTCTCCAAAGCCCTTTTAAATGCCTCTCTCCCGCTTACTTTCACGTAACTTTGAACGTATGGAAGACAACCACACCCCTCCGTAGTATGTCCCTAAGTGCGATTCACAAGTCCGTGCCTAAAGGACTTGTGTGCGTAAATGCTACGTAATTTGCATGGAAAAAGTTACTATGTGTGCACTGTTAACCTGATCCTAAAAATATGCACGCAACCCCACGCAAAAATGTATCTGAATACAGCTGATTAATACATTGGCCCTGACGTAGTTGTATAAAATACACAATGGGATAGTCCTGGATCCTTGTGCAATCATTGTCCACTTTTATTATGCGCAAACCCTTGTCTTAGCCAATCAGAACGCGTTTCTCCATATCCAGACCCCAATCAAATGTATGCGAGAAGCTTTCAGAGGCTCAGCCCTGTGTATGAGTGCTGAGCGCTGTTTATAATCACGTGGGCAGCAGCCGCTAGCAATGTATCCATAAACAGCTGTCAGTAATCCTACACGGAGCGAGCCTTTGACAGCTTGTTTACATGTCTGTGAGTGCAGGAGGGCCACAGCAGTGACACCTCTGCTTATCAGCAACACCTCCACGTTTTGCCTTTTATTAGATATCTGCCCCCAGAGTTTTAAATGAGCTAAATAGCATGCAGAAAAGATCTAGTTCTCTATATAAATGTTTACTATAATATGTATAAATTGGTATTTAAGACCAGAACAACAAAAGAAAAATGAGGAAGGTTTCTCAATGTATTTCTCTGTATGAAGCCCATCTGTATACTGTGTCGGTGATCAGCAGCCCTGAAATATGCTTTATTGCTACAAAACTTTCTCTGTTGCACTGATCTTGTTTTCCAACATGAAGAACATCCTGTGCTGAGGCAGAGACTGAGGAATTTCACTGTGCGGAGGGGGAAGGGGATGGGGCTGCTGCCTAAAAATAATACACCTCTGTGTTTAGTGGACGGGAGCCAGTGTTATACAGCACAGTCGGAGAGGATGTGCTTCATAATAGCAGACGGCACATGAATACATGCAGCTCCGCTCCTAAGTGACTGTTCAGAATGATTACATGGCAATTACACAAGGGCTCTTAAAATGGGATATCCGCTCCAAGGTGTCCGAGGTGTTGCCCTGCTAGTGATTTATTATAAAGGATGTTCAAGTGTTACTTATCCTGCGCACATGATGTGTAATGTGAAACTGAAGACGGCAATAAGAATGATTTCGTTTGGCTTTCCAACTAGCTTCAAATAACTCTGGCTGGCTGATCATCCTATTTGTTTTGTTTTATGCAAAAAAGAACATACTGGCGTCCTATTTTTATTTAAAAAAACAAAAACTCAAAAGAAAATAAATAAAAACAACAAAACTGTTAAAATCAGAACAGTAAATCCAGGCAATGGCTTATTATTCATGCTTTTTATTTGCACTGTATTGCTCACTGTGGGCCAGATCCATGGCTTCCTAAGTACTCTCACATATGTTTGCATAAGGGTGTGGGTCCCTGGAAAGAACGGCCCTATTTCGATAGGGCTGTTTTCCCCCCCAGCCAGTTTCGAACTGGCTGGGATTTAGATTTCTTATGAGTCGATGAGGCATAGCAATCGATCCACAGAGCACTGAACACAGTGCTTCGAAAGGTAAGCCTGAAAACTACCCCAAGACTTCCCCTAACTCTAACCTTAACCCTCTCCTTCCATTACCCTAACCTTCCCTTCCCTGCAGCCTGACCCTAACCCTCCCTTCCCTGCAGCCTGACCCTAACCCTCCCTTCCCTGCAGCCTGACCCTAACCCACCATCTCCCGCAGCCTGACCCTAATTCTCCCTTCCCTGCAGCCTGACCCTAATCCTCCATCTCCCGCAGCCTGACCCTAACCCTCCCTTTCCCGCAGTCTGACCCTGGAGAGGTTACTCACCTTTCCCGTGGTGCAGGTCCTGCTGTAGCGCAGCGTCAGCGGTGTTTCCGAAAAGGAATGGGTGAATATGCCGATCGGCATAGTCGCCCAGTCTGAAGAAAAATTTCTAAAATGGAGCAGTATTAGAAATAAGGCATCCAAAAAGGAACTTTCGGATGCCCCTATTTCAGAAAGCCTTCAATCTATGCGGGGAATGCAACCGGTGCATACAGGGGAATCTGTGTTAGATCATTGCTGGTTTCATGCTGCTGTCATGATCTCGGGATCCGGTCCTGTGTGTAGAATCCTTTCTGACGTCTGTGCTGCAGAAATCCTATGCATTAATTGTAATGTATTGTGATTTATTATAAAGGATGTTCAAGTGTTACTTATCCTGCGCACTTGATGTGTAATGTGAAACTGAAGACGGCAATAAGAATGATTTCATTTGGCTTTCCAACTAGCTCCAAATAACTCTGGCTGGCTGATAATCCTATTTGTTTTGTTTTATGCAAAAAAAGAACATACTGGTGTTTTATTTTTATTAAAAAAAACAAAAACTCAAAAGAAAATAAATAAAAACTAAATAAAAAAAAAACAAAACTGTTAAAATCCGAAATACAGAACAGTAAATCCAGGCAATGGCCTATTATTCATGCTTTTTATTTGCACTGTATTTCTCACTGTGGGCCAGATCCATGGCTTCCTAAGTACTCGCACATATGTTTGCATAAGGGTGTGGGTCCCTGGAAAGAACGGCCCTATTTCGATAGGTTTCGAACTGGTTGGGATTTAGATTTCTTATGAGTCGATGAGGCATAGCAATCGATCCACAGAACACTGAACACAGTGCTTCGAAAGGTAAGCCTGAAATCTACCCCAACCCACCCTTCCCTGCAGCCTGACCCTAACCCTCCATCTCCCGCAGCCTGACCCTAACCCTCCATCTCATGCAGCCTGACCCTAACCCCCCCTTCCACACAGCTTAACTCTAACCCTCCATCTCCCGCAGCCTGACCCTAACACTCCCTTCCCTGCAGCCTGACCATAACCCTCCATCTCCCTCAGCCTGACCCTAACCCTCCATCTCCCACAGCCTGACCCTGGAGAGGTTACTCACCTTTCCCGTGGTGCAGGTCCTGCTGTAGCGGCGTCAGCTGTGTTTCCGAAAAGGAATAGGCGAGTATTCCGATCGGCATAGTCGCCCATTCTGATAAAAAATGTTGAAAATGGAGCAGTATTAGAAATAAGTAATCCAAAAAGGAACTTTCGGATGCCCCTATTTCGGAAAACCTTCATTCTATGCAGTAAATGCAACTGTGTTGGATTATTGTTGCTTTCATGATCTCGGGATCCGGTCCTGTGTGTAGAATCCTTTCTGACGTCTGTGCTGCAGAAATCCTATGCATTAATTGTAATGTATTGTTTGTCTTCACAGTATACAAGTCTCCAGAGTATGAATCTCTGGGCTTCGACCTGACTGTTGAAAGACTAGTGTCTATCGGCTATCCCCAAGAGCTTCTAAGTTTTGTCTATGACCCCACATTCCCCACCAGGTGAGGTACACTTCAGGAAAATGAGTCCCCGTATGGCCCAGTTATTTGTAATGGATTGAGTTGTTTGTTTGTTTTTAACTGTTTTGCTTACATTGCCTTTTTTTCTTAAACCCAGGGGATTGGTGTTTGATACAACATATGGAAATCTTCTGAAGGTTGATGCCTATGGCAATATTCTTGTCTGCGCACATGGATTTAACTTCATGAGAGGGTGAGTGAATTTATTCTTGTAGTTTACATACATTTACATACATTATATGGACGCCTGACCATTACACCAACAGGGAATTTCTGTGGGAATTTGTGCCCATTCGTTCTGTAGAGCATTTATGAGGTCAGGCACTGAGGTTGGATGAGAAGGGCAGGCTCTTAATCTCTGTTCCAGTTCATCTCAAAGATGCTCGATGGGGTTGAGGTCAGTGCTCTGTGTGAGCCAGTCAACTCGTTCCTTATAGTCCTTGCTTTGTGTGCTGGGGCACAGTCATGTTGGAATAGAAAAGGACCTTCCACAAACTGTTTCCAGTTGGAAGCATAGCATTGTCCAAAATGACTTCATATGCTTACGCATTAACATTGCCCTTCACTGGAGATAAACCCTGGAAAACAGCCCCATACCACTATCCCTCCTCCACCGAACTTCACAGTTGGCATAATGCAGTCACCCCTCCTTCCCCCAAAACCCAGACTCGTCCATCTGACTGCCAAATAGAGAAGCGTTATTCATCACTCCACAGTCTAGTGTCTGTGTACTCTACGTTACTCCATCTGACTCTTGGCATTGGACTTGGTGATGTGAGGCCTGCATGCAGCTGCTTGGCCCCTGGAAACCCATCTATTAAGCTCCTGCCACACCGTTTTTAATTTCTTCAGCTATGGAAGCAGCAGAGTGTTGGTGACCTTTACCCACCATGCACCTTAGCAGTTGTTGACCTCGCTCTATGATTTTACGTGGTCTTCCGTTTGTTTGTTTTTTGCTTAGTTGCTATTCCTGAACACTTCCACTTTCTAATAATGTTACTTACTGTTGACTGTGGAATATACAGATAAAATTTCACAGTCTTATTGGAAAGGTGGCCTGCTATCACAGTACCACGCTTGGTCACTGAGCTTTTCAGAATGACCCAATTTGTATCACATATGTCTGCAAATGGAGACTGCGTGGCTGGGTGCTTCATTTTATACACCTTTATACACCTGTTTTTGCTTCTATAAACCCCCCCTCCCCCCCAAATCTCCACATTCAGTGACCGTGTCATTAGCAGTGGCGTAACTAGTGTGGGTTGCCTAAGGGTCCAGAGGAGAGGGTCCCATGGCTGCCACTTCCTCCTGCACCCACAAAACCTAAGGGTTCAGTTTTATCTGCTTAAAAAGAGCCCCACAACCACCCATGAAACTGCAGAGTGTTCTCATTATTACCTGTGATGCATAGAGGGTCTGTCCTAAAGATATTACTATACCTACATGTAATGTAAGGTTACAGTAAAGCACACTGACTGCGATAGTGTTTTCCCTCATGGAAAGGTCCTGTACAGCAGTGTACATTTAGTTGTGTCAGAACATGCCATAATAAACAAACTAATGTTACCTCTGCTTTGTACCATCTACAGTGGTGTTTTGTTTGCAGACAATACATCCCTCTATTTACCTACTGTGCTCATTGTTTGCTTTCTGCTTATGATTATATATTAGAGAGCGGCTGTGTTAGCATCACATCGAGGCATATGTTTGTTTTCCAGCTGCTTTTAACAGTTTACATAAAAACAACACCAAAACATATGGTAACAGGTTATGGGAAGACCGTAGATCCCAGAAATTGTGTATATCTAGGCATCCATTGCTCCGCATCCAGTCGCATACAATTCGAGTGTTAAGCTTCGGTTCATAGTGTAATTATGAATCTCTTTTTTTCTGGAGTGTTCAATGTGGTCAGCATCCTCACAGAACCTTTCCTGTCAGTCTATATTGGTGGAAGTTGCTGGTAAGAAAATGCTATTTTAGAAATAGACACAGCCGAAAGCTGCTTTTCGACTGTGTCTATTTTGAAAATGGTACTATTTTCTAACTTTTTTTTTGAATGGGTAAGTAGGATCAGACTTCAGGGAGGGGAGTCTTGGGGTCACACTGCGGGGAAGGTTAATGGAAGGGGAGGGTTAGGATAAGTATTATGGTAAGAGTTGGGAATAAATTTATACTCCCCTTTTGGCATAGTATCTTTGGTCTGGCAGGGATAGATTGCTTTGCCTCTGCCAGGCTAAAGCAATCAATTTCTGGCTTGGAGAAAACGGCCCTTTTGAAAGCAGAAGGTACAAAGCAGAGGCCGGTCTATATCACGTAGGTATTCTAAACAAACCGGTTTGTTTGATTGTTTTAACTCTGTAGATATAACAATGCTTGATTGTTCAGTCCCTTAATTACTTTACTGCTTTAATTTTGTAATCAACATCTATTTTGGGAATTGTGTGGGGGAACACAGCCAGAATTTTCCATTTCATGTACAGTTGTATGTGTGAAGACATTGAACGGGATCCAGACTATGGGGCTAGAGTTTCATAATAGTAGTGTTTCTAAGGGTGGGGTGCGGACGGCTCAGGAGTCTGATTGGGGAGGTGTGCTAGAGTCAGGGTACTCTAAGCAATCTCCCAATTATCCAGACTTCTGAGCTGTGGGGGTGGGTTATGTTTCACAAATCCCGCATGCCTAATTCCCTGGGATAGGCGTGCACATTAAGGTAAGTGGGTGGCGGTAGGCAGGGCACATGAGATGGGAGTGACAATGGAATTCATGTTCTAACTTCCCGACCTTCTTGCTTACAGAAAATGCACAGAGGTCAAGATCAGGTCCCTTATATCTATATTATTACAGAGCACTACTAGACCAATAGGAAGGGGATACCTGTTTGGTTTCTACAAGTTACACCAGATTGTAACTCCAACATGTGTATTAAATAATTCCCTCTTTCCCCATAACATAAAAAGACAACTTCTTTTTGCCTGTGTCTATGTGAGATGGGTGGGAGGTAATGGAGTCTGTTCTCAGTGATACTTTCTCATTGCTGCTCACACTGTTTGTTGATGTCTTTATTCTCTGTGGGATTGAAAGCTCTTCACAGGGAATGGTAATGAGCGTAACATTTGACTTTGCTAACAAGACAACACATTTCTCCTTCACAGACCTGACATACGGGAACAGTATCCAAATAAATTTATTCAGAGAGATGACACAGATCGCTTCTACATCTTAAACACCTTGTTTAATTTACCAGGTAAGGTATACAATCTGTACATCCTTCTGTACAATGTTTTCACATATAAATGGTGTTTCCCGATCTTCGCATGTTGTATTGTCATTGAGCGATTCTAGGGTCCAGAGTTACTAAGCTGCAGGTTTGGAAAAGTGGAGATGTTGCCCATAGCAACCAATCAGATTCTAGCTGTCATTCTCGAGTATGTAATAGGAAAGTGAGAGGTAGAATCTGATTGGTTGCTATGAGCAACATCTGCACTTTTCCAAACCCGCAGCTTGGTAAATCTGGCCCTAGAACATTGATAGATAACCAGACATAGAGGCGGTTTTATCAAATGTAAACACCACAAATTGCTCCCAAATTCCCTCAGTGTCCTCTCCGAATCCCCTGCAGTTACCCGTGTGTGCCATTGGCGTATCTTTGGGCCTTATCCAGACCTCTGTGTGTTTTCCATGTGCATGGAGGTCTGGAAGTCAGCATGGAAGAGGGGAGTGAACGCCCCTGTCACTCCTCTCTCTGCTGTGGAATTCTGGACACTTGCTTGTCTCATACGAGATCCGTAGCGTAACCTCAACCGCCCTCGTGTTTAAGAGAACTCATTCAAGCGGCTTTCATAAGTCCTCCAATGTTATTATAACTCGATCCAGAGTTTGAAACTAAGAAAAGAAAAAAACCAGGTGGAACGTTACACCCGGCAAAACCAAGTTGAATATGGGGGGGGTCAAATGAATTGTATTCTGTGCAAGCAGGGAGAATACTTGGCCTTTGCTTATTGCACACAGATACTGACCAGCTTTACTGTCACACTGTTATTTGGACATGGGCTGGGAAACATCACCTCTCATCTCTAATACTGTTTCCAACAGATGACATTTGCTGACTACGAGGCATTAGTAGACTGTAACTGGGGCTGTGTTTAGATTGCTGCACTTTCATCTCTTCTCAGCATAAATATTCCAGATCTTGTTCCTGATGCAGCAATCTGCCAGGTTCTCGCGTGTTATGTAATGTTCAGCATCTGACCCAGTTCAGTATTTCTACCTTGGCTTCGCTGACTTTTAATAATAGCGACACATATTGCAGAGCTCTTTATGGTACACTTGTGCCATTGTGTAAAGATAAAAAGCCCTGCTTGCTGCTTTTGTGAATTGCAAATTAGTTCCTCATTAATTTGTTGTGACAACTATTTACTTGGTAATGGATGCATTCATTTCCTTGCCTCCAGCCACACCCGCTCTTACTGACAAGTAGAGGATAGTATACTATGGCCCAGATCCTGGGCTGCGGCCAACAGGGGAATTACGCATCCTGTATGCGCACATCATAGCTACGCTAGTGGGCCGGCATACGTAACTTTGTTACGTATGTCGGCTGGTAAGAAAAAGGGGCCGTCCAGCAAGTTACGTTTGCTGTATCTCTGCCGTATAGGCGGAGATAAGCATTTAAACGAGGGGATAGGGCCTGGGGAAGGCCCCTTACAACAAGGTACCAAGGGCCTGATCCAGACCTACGCCCCTCCCCCGTCACTAGGACGGCGGGCGTAAGTGTCAGCCGATCTGAGCATGCGCCGGACAGATGTTGCCCAACGTCGCTACAGCAACGCCCGATCGTGGATCGGGCGTCCGTAGCAGCGCCGTCCCCCAGCGTCCCTACGTTAAGGTTAGTGTAGGTGGGCGGGGGGAGCTAGTTTAATGAGGGTGGGAGGACGGGCTAGGCGGCCATATGCTCCTGTGCGAGCGTATGGCCCCTTCCTTACACCGGCTGAAGTTAGGGTAGCCTTCAGCCGGCGTAAGGAAGGGGTCATACGCCCGCACAGGGGGAGTGTCGGGGAGAGTGAACGCCGATACGCTGTGCTTTAGTAAGCACAGCACATCGGCGTAGGTCGTAGGTCTGGATCAGACCCCAAGTGTCCAGATTTTACTACCTTGAGCGGGGAGTGCAGGGGGCATGCACTCCCCTCTACGCTGCCGTACTTATTGACCTTGCTAGTCCGTAAGACATGCGTTGGTCAGGATTTTAGCCCTATGTTCCTGTTTCCCATTATGCACTGTTATATCTGCTACTGTCTTTGTCATTTACTTGCATTCCTTTCTAAAAGTCCATACCTTTACTCTTTGGGGATACTTCCCAGAGAAGATGGACCAAACATAATTACACAGGGCTAAATCCAGACCAATGGTAGCAGGGTTCCGCCATCTTTGGACAGCTTGGAATTCTAGATAGTATGGAGGGCGCTTAGCGCACTCTCACTGTACTATCATTCCCCACAGGATACAAATCTGTCCTGGTAACGCATTGCTTACATATGTGCTGATAAAAAAGAAAAAGCAGTTGTGTTCAGAGACTAGTGATCAGGAAAACGCCCCCTTTTTCGTAAATCTGGATCTGGTCCTTGGAGTTTATACAGATGATCCCTGGCTTTGATCTTGCATATTATATGTTGGGGATGATGTGCACTGTCACAGTGTACACTCCTTGTTTTCTGCATGGTTATTATATGATCTCTAATTCCTGTGGTTTTATTCCCTACAGAGACCTACTTGACCTTGAACATCCGTAAGACATGCGTTGGTCAGGATTTTAGCCCTATGTTCCTGTTTCCCATTATGCACTGTTATATCTGCTACTGTCTATTTGTCATTTACTTGCATTCCTTTCTAAAAGTCCATACCTTTACTTTTTGGGGATGCTTCAGGGGGATGCTCAGTTGTGTTCGGAGACTAGTGATCAGGAAAACGCCCCCTTTTTCGTAAATCTGGATCTGGTCCTTGGAGTTTATACAGATGATCCCTGGCTTTGATCTTGCATATTATATGTTGGGGATGATGTGCACTGTCACAGTGTACACTCCTTGTTTTCTGCATGGTTATTATATGATCTCTAATTCCTGTGGTTTTATTCCCTACAGAGACCTACCTGCTGGCTTGTCTGGTGGATTTTTTCACTAACTGTGACCGGTACACAAGGTATGGGCACCTTTTGTGTTGACTGTTACTTTAGCACTATAACATTGTTCAGGTTGGTTGCCATTCAAATCTGTAGTGCCAGGGATGTTGTGTCTGTACTTCACAACTGCTTTTCTCCTATTTACTTCTCCAGGTTTTTATATAGAGCCATCAGATTACGTAGCGCTTTACAATTTTACCAATCGTTATAAACTGACTGGCTGGTAACAGGCAGACTGGGTGGGTAAGAGGGCCCTGTTCACAAGCTTACACTTTATAGGACGTTGGGGATTGACCTATAAGGGCGAAGTCTCATAGGTCAAGTAAAGCAAACACTTTCGTTGTACAAATTCTTTAACAAACCTGTTGCTTTAAACTAACACTTGCAATCGTGTGTCTGGCACATGTAGCTTTCACCTGTGTCATACCGTAAATATTTTCTCTCCTTCTACTTTGCAGCTGTGAGAAAGGTTTCAAGAATGGCGATCTCTTCATGTCTTTCCGGAGCATGTTCCAGGATGTCAGAGATGCTGTTGATTGGGTTCATTACAAGGTAACACTCAGTCTGGTCTTATGTTGCGACAGTGTTATCGTATACAGAGCTCTTATGTCTATACGTTAAACTGAGCTTGTGACTAGGTCATCAAAAAGCCTTTCGCTTTTATGAGCAATGTGACCCCGATCCGAGTCAGATTGCTGTGTGTATTTTAAAACCCATAATCCATGCAAATGCCAAAATTATAAGATAAAGTCGCATGCCCTGGTGAGAGCTTCCATTATATGGTTTCAGAACAGTCAATATTTATGCATCAGATGCTGCGCTTCTGATTCAACAAATTAAATATGTGCAAGCGTATATATAAATATAGAGGTGCAGCCACGGACCAAAGTGACCACTATGTGACTACAAGGAACAAAAAAGGTCCAGCGCTCCAAACAGACTTTATATAACACCATGTGTCAGCACATAAATAAAAAGGAGGTTTAGTTCACAATATAGCTATATTGGGTTAAACTCACCTGCCCAGCGTTAAGGCACCTCCTGTAGGTGAGTCCCTATACATTTGCTATATGTGGTCTGTATTAAGACACTCTTGCACTTGAACAGCCTGCAGCGGCCATGTTGGGGAGGGGTCAAACTCCCAAATGAAACTAAACCGTAGCAAAAAAACTGGCTGCGCTTCTGATTCAACAAATTAAATGTGTGCAGGTGTATATATAAATATAGAGGTGCATAATAGTTGTGGAGGTCAAAAAAGTATGGTTACCACATAAACAGCGCTCTCGACATGTCCTGTGACGGCAAAGTTCTGAGAGATGATCTTGCGCCTATGTTCCTAACAAGTAACTGTGGTAGCCATGGTAGTGGAAGAAATAGAAATACAACATGTACACATGTTCTGTCTGCTCGGCCCTGATCCTGCAATGTGCTTGCAGAAGTCAGGTGATTTTCTGGCAGTACGCACCAGATGTTCAGCATCGGAATTCCTATTGTACGGAACTCCATTCCGTACGGGGAGGGAGTTCCACACATTCCGCACACCCAATCCCTGGGGTGTGGAAAGGCGTGCGAATTATGGTAAGTGGACGATGCAGATCCGCACAGTGGACCGAATCCTGACTTTATAATGTCAGGTCACACACGCAAGGTGCGTCAGTGGTCTGACTCCACTGGAGGGCGTACGCTATAGTAACCCTAGCGTATAATCACTAGGACTGTGCTAAAGCGGGCGGGGGGAAGCATCAAAAGTGTACAGTGTGGGAGGGGGCTCACACACTGCTGCGTACGGACCACTGATCCACACAAGAGAGTGCGCAGCGTAAACTGCCATAAAGACCGCGCGAGAGTAGGGAGTGACAGGGAGGCGTGAACTCCCCTCTCCCTGACGGATGGTCAGACCCTTGCACGTATGGTAAATGTGCTGAAGTCTGGATCTGGTCCAGTACTTCAGCACCTAAGTGTCTAGAACTCTGCACATGAGAGGGGAGTGACGGGAGTACAGACATACGTAAAATGCGGGGTCAGGATCGGGTCCCTTGTCTCTACACTAGATGTTTTTGTGGCCGCTAGGCTAGTTGTGTCTTTTTTAAGATAAGACGTTTGTACTGAATGTCTGACTGGCAGGACACTAAAATCTCCCGTCTCATTTTCTAGGGCTCTCTCAAGGAGAAGACTCTGGAGAATTTGCCGAAGTATGTCGTGAAAGATGTGAGTGCGGCCTTCTGGCCCTAAAAAGAAAGTGAAAACTTTACAATATAACGTTGCTTGGAAAGCTCCTTATTTATACTGGAGATTGGCTTCTAACACGTCATTGTATTCTTTCAGTCAAAGCTGCCCCTCTTGCTGAGTCGCATGAATGAAGTGGGGAAGATTTTCCTAGTCACAAACAGTGACTATAAATATACCCACGTAAGTGCCAATTACTTTTTCACATCACTGTGTTGCCTGGGTACCGAGAAGGGAAAGTGCAGTCTCCTTCATCTACTATAAATGCAGTAATTCCTTTAAAGGGGAAGACACAAGGACACAATATTGTGTCGTGTTGATAAAACATCGCTCTGAATGTTTAGTTCTATCTGTTGAAGGCTCCATTATGTGTGGCATGAACTGTATACACAGAGCCACATCGTGTTGTTGTCAAGGGCAATGACCACAGGCAAGTCTGAATTGAAGAATCTCTTCTATTTATTCTGCAGTGCACCCAGGACATAGTCTGTTAGCAATGTATAGTTCAGTGTAACCTTTACATATTCCAGCTGGGATAATAAATGCTTTTAGCAGTGTGTTGTCGCTTGGTGAATTACTGCCCCCTTCTGTCACATAGGAACTTTTGCAATATATATCTATCCGTTGTAACAGCCATTTTAGAATTTTTTTTTTTGAATGGGTAAGTATACAGATCGGCATTCTTACCCATTCCTTTTTCGGAAGCCGATGCCCACCACAGGCCCCAGCAGTGAGGTGAGTAACCTCTCTGGAGACTGTTAGGGTCAGGCTCTGAGGATGGGGGGGTTAGGGTCATTGAAGGGGGTGGTTAGGGTTAGAGTCAACCTGTGGGTAGGGGACTCTAGGTTTAGGCTGCGCGGAGGGGAGTATCAGGTTTAGGATACGGGGAAG
>WWET01000717.1:399164-416315 GCA_011038615.1 Limnodynastes dumerilii
TGGGGAACTGGGTGGTAGAGAATGGCCCTTTCAAAATAGGACCGTTCTCAGTGGAGACCCAAACCCATATATATCTATAGCTGATGTGTTCTGCATATCCTCTGAGGTTACACCTGTACAATACAAACACATCTGATGTCTCCTCGCATCTAATATGGTGAACAGAGAAGGGACGGGTCAGAAAGGGCTTGTGGCCTGCAGACCGCCTCTTCAGGCCTGTTACTGGAACCTGCTAAATAACTGGTGCAGTTCCTCCCATCTAATGCATCTAGAAATGTGAACAGCACAAAGAACAAATAGTTATAACTCCCGTTTTACAAGTAACTGTGCAGCAAAACATATTTTACCAGAACAAAGCTTACACAACCCATCATACACCAGTAGCCATAAAACTGCATCCATAGGCATGTATTTCAGCTGCTATAGACCTAACATTTTACCAAAAATAAAAACATGGCACGCGAGGACGGTGCATTGAATTAAAATTAGGGTCCTCCGTTCGGAAGTCCATAAATGTAAGGAGAGTTGGTCTCCCCTTGCATGTGTGGGACTTAGGATCGTTACTGATCTGGTAACAGGACTCCGCTGCCGATGACTTAACGATGTGTGGATCCTCCTGTCTTGTTTGGTCATTTGATATAAATAAAACGTTTCAGAAGACTCAATAGTACACGTTATGTTTCCATGCATTGGACTGACTCATGTTTGTATTTGTGTTCTAGAAAATTATGACTTATCTGTTTGACTTCGCACATGGACCAAAGGTATATGATCCTAGTTTGTATGGATATTTTTACTGAATATATTTAGGAATAAAATGCTGTAAATCAGATCAATTTTCACCCAGGGGCACATGTTATATGTAAGTGGGCTTTGTATTAAAGTATATATATAAAAAGAAAATGTTATACTGAAAAATTGTACGTCATACAAAGTCTCTATAGTTTGCCGGCAGAGAGCATTATAGCATAGGGGGCTGTACTGTATCTCTGCAGTGCCAACAGAAACTACAAAAGGTTTTCTAATAACACTCTACTGGAAAGCAGTGTATCGGTGTAAATGTATAGGTTACGCTTTGGTGACAATATTGGTTAAGGTCAGAAAACACACTGTATGTCTTTTTGCAGACCAGTAGTCCACATCAGCCCTGGCATTCCTATTTTGACTTGATTTTAGTGGATGCGAGGAAGCCCCTGTTTTTCGGAGAAGGAACCGTTCTGAGACAAGTGGATACTGTGAGTGCTCCAGCCATGCTTCTCTCTGATTAATTAGTCTGTTTCATTTCTGCAGTTTTTGTATGTATTCAGCATATTACAAGTCACAGGAGTATATTATAGAATTCTTATACACATTCTGGGCTCCTTCAAACATGGAAAACTAGCATAATAGATGGGTTTAATTAATTTAATAAAGGTTTCCTTTTTTTCCTATCTAGATAGATAAACACACACAAATAGGAAGCCTCAGCACTCTTTCAAATACCCAGCAACTAATCATAACTTTCTGTCTTTAAAATAAGATATAAATAAGATATATGATAAGCCACCAGCCACTTACAAGGCTTCTCTGTTTTGGTCCTAACTCTAAATCTATCAACTTTGGGTCATATATCATGTATTTTTAAATTGAGAGCTCACCGTCCTACTTATTTTAATGGTAGAAATGTATGATTCGTTGCTGGGTAATTGCAGTAGTGCTGGGGCCTCCTAATTCCTTACAGCACCTGCTGAATATTACCTTATAAATTGACTTGAGCAACCTCCATTTTCTCTGTATGTGTGTTAATATACGTGTGTATGTATATGTATGTATGTATGTATGTATGTATGTATGGCACCAATATATATAATAGTAGAAATCGCACCAATATATATAATAGTAGAAATCGCACCAATATATATAATAGTAGAAATCGCACCAATATATATAATAGTAGAAATCGCACCAATATATATAATAGTAGAAATCGCACCAATATATATAATAGTAGAAATCGCACCAATATATATAATAGTAGAAATCGCACCAATATATATAATAGTAGAAATCGCACCAATATATATAATAGTAGAAATCGCACCAATATATATAATAGTAGAAATCGCACCAATATATATAATAGTAGAAATCGCACCAATATATATAATAGTAGAAATCGCACCAATATATATAATAGTAGAAATCGCACCAATATATATAATAGTAGAAATCGCACCAATATATATAATAGTAGAAATCGCACCAATATATATAATAGTAGAAATCGCACCAATATATATAATAGTAGAAATCGCACCAATATATATAATAGTAGAAATCGCACCAATATATATAATAGTAGAAATCGCACCAATATATATAATAGTAGAAATCGCACCAATATATATAATAGTAGAAATCGCACCAATATATATAATAGTAGAAATCGCACCAATATATATAATAGTAGAAATCGCACCAATATATATAATAGTAGAAATCGCACCAATATATATAATAGTAGAAATCGCACCAATATATATAATAGTAGAAATCGCACCAATATATATAATAGTAGAAATCGCACCAATATATATAATAGTAGAAATCGCACCAATATATATAATAGTAGAAATCGCACCAATATATATAATAGTAGAAATCGCACCAATATATATAATAGTAGAAATCGCACCAATATATATAATAGTAGAAATCGCACCAATATATATAATAGTAGAAATCGCACCAATATATATAATAGTAGAAATCGCACCAATATATATAATAGTAGAAATCGCACCAATATATATAATAGTAGAAATCGCACCAATATATATAATAGTAGAAATCGCACCAATATATATAATAGTAGAAATCGCACCAATATATATAATAGTAGAAATCGCACCAATATATATAATAGTAGAAATCGCACCAATATATATAATAGTAGAAATCGCACCAATATATATAATAGTAGAAATCGCACCAATATATATAATAGTAGAAATCGCACCAATATATATAATAGTAGAAATCGCACCAATATATATAATAGTAGAAATCGCACCAATATATATAATAGTAGAAATCGCACCAATATATATAATAGTAGAAATCGCACCAATATATATAATAGTAGAAATCGCACCAATATATATAATAGTAGAAATCGCACCAATATATATAATAGTAGAAATCGCACCAATATATATAATAGTAGAAATCGCACCAATATATATAATAGTAGAAATCGCACCAATATATATAATAGTAGAAATCGCACCAATATATATAATAGTAGAAATCGCACCAATATATATAATAGTAGAAATCGCACCAATATATATAATAGTAGAAATCGCACCAATATATATAATAGTAGAAATCGCACCAATATATATAATAGTAGAAATCGCACCAATATATATAATAGTAGAAATCGCACCAATATATATAATAGTAGAAATCGCACCAATATATATAATAGTAGAAATCGCACCAATATATATAATAGTAGAAATCGCACCAATATATATAATAGTAGAAATCGCACCAATATATATAATAGTAGAAATCGCACCAATATATATAATAGTAGAAATCGCACCAATATATATAATAGTAGAAATCGCACCAATATATATAATAGTAGAAATCGCACCAATATATATAATAGTAGAAATCGCACCAATATATATAATAGTAGAAATCGCACCAATATATATAATAGTAGAAATCGCACCAATATATATAATAGTAGAAATCGCACCAATATATATAATAGTAGAAATCGCACCAATATATATAATAGTAGAAATCGCACCAATATATATAATAGTAGAAATCGCACCAATATATATAATAGTAGAAATCGCACCAATATATATAATAGTAGAAATCGCACCAATATATATAATAGTAGAAATCGCACCAATATATATAATAGTAGAAATCGCACCAATATATATAATAGTAGAAATCGCACCAATATATATAATAGTAGAAATCGCACCAATATATATAATAGTAGAAATCGCACCAATATATATAATAGTAGAAATCGCACCAATATATATAATAGTAGAAATCGCACCAATATATATAATAGTAGAAATCGCACCAATATATATAATAGTAGAAATCGCACCAATATATATAATAGTAGAAATCGCACCAATATATATAATAGTAGAAATCGCACCAATATATATAATAGTAGAAATCGCACCAATATATATAATAGTAGAAATCGCACCAATATATATAATAGTAGAAATCGCACCAATATATATAATAGTAGAAATCGCACCAATATATATAATAGTAGAAATCGCACCAATATATATAATAGTAGAAATCGCACCAATATATATAATAGTAGAAATCGCACCAATATATATAATAGTAGAAATCGCACCAATATATATAATAGTAGAAATCGCACCAATATATATAATAGTAGAAATCGCACCAATATATAATAGTACAAATCGCACCAATATATAATAGTACAAATCGCACCAATATATAATAGTACAAATCGCACCAATATATAATAGTAGAAATCGCACCAATATATAATAGTAGAAATCGCACCAATATATAATAGTAGAAATCGCACCAATATATAATAGTGCAAATCGCACCAATACATAATAGTGCATTATAAGTCCAACAGTCGCTGTGTGAGCAGCTCATCTAAAATCTAAACTTAAAAATGGCACAGAAATGGGTGTAGATCAGAGACATGGGGTAGAGAGCACTGTGTCCCTGGTAGCTTACAGTGCACAGAGAGGGGAAGGCAGGTACATGAGGCAGGGGCTCCTCCTCCTTCCCTAGAAGCTTGTAGTCTTGCGGAGAGTCAGCCATCCAATGGTCTTATTGTGGTAAGTGCCAACCTTCCATGTGACCACATTCATTTAGGATCTTGGTACAGGTTGTTAGACATGGATAGGGTGTGTAGCTAGTGGCATATACCTGCAGTCAGCATATTGGTTACAGTCAGGAGGTGATCCCTACCGGGCTGTTCTAGATAAGTGCAGGGTGAGGGTTGCAATCTTTATATTGTGCAGGACATGTTTTCATGTCACCCAGAGGAACTTTAACCCTACATAGGATTACAGCTTCACATGTGCATGAGGTGCCTCATCAAGAGTCCACCACCTTTTTTGCTGAGTGGCAAAAGTAAGATTTTCATTTTTACCCCTCTTTATCCTACTTGAGTGCTGCTTCAAGTAAAACGTATCTTCTTCCAGTAAATATATAAATTGCACATATACTGTGTATATCTTGTCGCTTAGTTCTCAAATCCACTTGTCACCCTTCCTGCTCTTCTCCTCATTGTGCTTTGTTACCTCCACGGCTGTTTCCCCTGGTGTCACCTGACACAGCTTCATGTCATCACTAGATTGTCCTTTTATTAGCAGCATGCCATGGTCTGCATTATTAGTAGCATGCCATGGTCTGCATTATTAGTAGCATGCCATGGTCGGCATTATTAGTAGCATGCCATGGTTGATTAAGCTTGCACATTAGCAGCCATTTTATCACCGCCACTTAGTGAAAGCCCATGTGGTAGCGAATGGCTCAGGTCCCGGTTCTGCTTGTCATGATTCGGGCAGTTTGTCTCCCTTCATAGTGTCTCACGTTTGGGTGACTTTCTTTTCCGTGTCTTTGTGAAGGTTTTTTTTCTCCCCTTTTTCTATGGTTTACTCTTTGCTGTCTCTATCGTACAGTGTTCGCATATTTTAGATACCACTTTTGTTGTCTGTCTGAAGATTTATCTGCATCGTGTGCTTCTAAAGTTGCTGTCCTTTTTATTTGATTTAGCGCTCTTTGAAGAGCTGCAGAGTTTGGATATCTTCCTGTCGGAGCTCTATAAGTAAGTAGCGGATGACTTGTAGAACCTGATCTTCAGTGTAGACACAGGGCTGTGCCGCAGTCTAGACCATTGATATAGTAGTAGGGCAGTTGTAAAGGGCCATTAGAGCTACATTTATAACTATCCAAAACTTCTATTAACGCTACTTTATACAATAGATTGTGTTTTCCCCATAGCATACCTGACATGAAGAGCTAGAAGGAAACTATACAGGATACCTAAATGTCTTATAATGTCCTGAATGAGTATAAAAAATGTTTTATTTATTTATTATGTATACACTGTACTGTTCACATGTCCATTACCAGTCCACAGTGGGTCCCTGTAGATATATTCCCCAGAGGGGCAGCAGAACCCTGTTAGCTAATATCAACCTATTCCATTGTATATTAAATACATGTTTCTAAGTTGTTCTAAAACTGCTTCTTTACCTTGCAGGCATCTAGACAGTAGCAGCAATGAGAGGCCTGACATCAGCTCCATCCAGAGGCGCATTAAGGTATTACATCAATGTTTAAGGCTCTTCATGTAGAGATGGCTAAGAAATCACTTCATAGAATAGTTGTATCCTCCCCCTCTACCCGCTGTCACCTTTGCTGTTCCATCCCTTAGTATTGCACAATACTTTTGCATCCTGTCTCTCTCCTGTTATATTATACCCTGCTGTTTGCTTTTCTATTTTACCTTGTATGTCGTCTTACTGGAGCCTTTTAAATAAACTGTGGCATTTCTTGCAGTCAGCCTCTGTTTTCTCAATGTATTGTATGTGTAGAATATGTAACTGATATAACATCTAGAGATATGCCATTAACCAGTAACTAACCATGTCATGCTATCTTTAAAATAAACAGAGGTGTATTACATAAATTTGCAAATGTATGATAAGCCACCAGCCGCTTCGCTGTTTTGGTGGTCCTAACGCTAGTACCGTCAGTGTCCCTATATTGGGTCATAGATTATGTATTTTTAAATTTTAAGAGCTTGTGTCCCCAAGTTAACAAAATAGCCACTCTGGAGCAGCGCCCCCTCTTGGCTTCTATCCCAGACACTCTTCCAAAGTAACACCCACAAAAAATGGAGGTTGCTTAAATAAATGTATAAGTTCAAGTTCATGGAGCAGGTACTAGAAAGGTATGGGGAATTCTCACAGATAGAAGAGAGAGAGCTCCAACACTCATTCCATTATCCAGTAACTAACCATGTCATTCTGTATTTACAACCTTGTAAGTGGCTGGTGGCTTATCATATATTTGCAAATGTATGTAACTAATCTCTCTGTGTTTTATTTTAAAGATAGAATGACAGTCCGTTACTGGTCAATAGCATGAGAGCTGGGGCACTTTATATTGTATTATTATTGTTGGTGTGCTATATTGGTTGTGATGGACAATGGTTGATGGCTAACAACATTAATAGTGATATCCGCTTTGCTGTCTGTTCATTTGTGTTTTTGTGCAGAAAGTCACTCATGACATGGATATGTGCTATGGGATGATGGGAAGTCTCTTCCGCAGTGGCTCTCGTCAGACTTTGTTTGCCAGTCAGGTGATGCGTTACGCTGACCTCTATGCAGCCTCATTCATCAACCTCCTGTATTACCCATTCAGCTACCTCTTCAGAGCCGCGCATGTCCTGGTGAGTTTCTCTCCATTCGTCACCTCGTTTATTTCGGATTTATATTTTATCAGTGGCCGCTCTGCATAGGGAGAGCCGCGATCTCTTCCTCATCCACTGGTTTTACCAATGAGTCATTGCAGATCTGGTTGTTATGCTAGACCTGCTATTAAAGGAAGCATTTTAGAACCTTTTATAGCTAACAGTCACATGCACCCTCAGTCATAATAGTGAATATATTTCAAATTTCTACAGTAAATATATTTCAAAGTTTGTAGAATCCTCAAGTGTTAGCTTAATGTAAAAATCCGCACACCAATAAATTCAAATCAAGTCCCTGAAATATTTCAAATGAATTATTCCAGCGTAACAAGATACAAAGATCATATTAACAATTATGGAATCATGCAAAGTCCGTTTGTGGATGGATAGGCAATATCGATAGCTAATTCTCAAAGTCAGTAATTTAGCACAATCCAAGTAAAATTATGTCCAGAAATGGCATCCTTTATAGAAGCAGGTCTCCACCCATTGTTCCCCTACAACCATATTATGTTCCTCTCTGATTAGGGAAAATTGCATTAGTTATGATGATTCCAGTGTGTACAGTCCCAAGATGCTGCAGAAATGTCTGAAGCTGCATTGCGGGATTTGTAGAAAACTTCAGTGTGTACTGACACCATCTTCACTGAAACAACTCCTTTCGCTTTTCAGAAGAGAGCCGTCTTTGTGGGCGTTCATATTGTTGCAGCAAAAATTTATGGAAACCATTTGATTAAGGATATAGGTCCGAATTCACAGTTACGTAGTTTTCGTCTTGAGCTACTACGCATTCGTAGTAGCTCAATTCTTAAAACAACGTACGTAAAATGAAAACAACGTAACTGAATCCGGACCATGGTTGCTCCTCTGATGGCACTAATACAGCTGATCGTGTACTTGCAGCTTTGTCTGTGCTAGCACACATTTCATTAAGAATATTTCCGTCCTGAAACTGTTACGGTTAGGCTGCAGTACAAGGATGGTTATGGGAGGGTTAGAGTAAGGCTGAAGGATGAGGATAGTTAGGGTTAGTGATGGTTAAGGCTAGGCTGTGAGATGAGGAGGGTTAAGGCTAGGCTGTGAGATGAGGGTGGTTTGGGTTAGTGATGGTTAAGGCTAGGCTGTGAGATAAGGGTGGTTAGGGTTAGTGATGGTTAAGGCTAGGCTGTGATATAAGGGTGGTTAGGGTTAGTGATGGTTAAGGCTAGGCTTTGAGATGAGGGTGGTTAGGGGAGGGTTAAGGCTAGACTGTGAGATGAGGGAGGTTAGGGTTAGTGATGGTTAAGGCTAGGCTGTGAGATGAGGGTGGTTAGGGGAGGGTTAAGGCTAGGCTGTGAGATGAGGGTGGTTAGGGTTAGTGATGGTTAAGGCTAGGCTGTGAGATAAGGGGGGTTAGGGTTAGTGGTGGTTAAGGCTAGGCTGTGAGATGAGGATGGTTAGGGGAGGTTTAAAGTTAGGTGTGGAAATGGAATGGTTATGAAGAATTAAACTTATCTGTCACAATTGGAATCTTTAGAGATGGCTGTTGCGGGAGCGATTCTTTCTCAAAGGAAACTGACAAAATATGACAGCAGTTGTTGCTTTTGTGCCACAAAGTGTTATGTATTTGAAACATCTAAAATAAACACTTGGTAAAGGTATTCCTGATCCCACTCACTCTCCTATTATATTAAGCTGCATTATATTAGGGGAAGAAACACTCCCTGAAATGTGCCCATTTACTAGGCCACTTGTAGTACCACAAACAGAGGAAAAGCTCCATCTTAAGAGCACAAGATATTGGTAACTAAGGACCTGATTCACAGTTAAGAATCTGTGTGGTTTTGGGTGCGTATATTTAGGAAGGGATATACTGCTCATGCGTAGTAACTTTTTTATGCGCTGTTTACATTGGAACGCAAGTGCTGTGATTCAACAGTACGCACCTAAAGTCGCTAGGTTCGTTGTAACTTACGCTGGAAGGGGCGTGCCACGAATAATTCACTCGGCAGATAAGAAGATTGGGTGGAGGGAGGCCTAACGCATTCTTAAGTGTGAATCAGACCATAAGGGAATAATTAGATAAATGTTCGCTTGATTTGCTGTTGGCAAAATGACCTTTGTCTGCATAGTTAAACTGTGCAGTATTCCAGTTGTGTCACAGTCCACATCTGACTGGCAAGTTTAGAAATGTTTGTTAAAGATAGGAGTCAGTATAAAGATAATTCTATAATAATGTACTATCAGTTTTTTTAATACAACACTTCTCCTTATATTACTATTCATTGATAAAAATGAGGCATCCTATAAACATTCAATTTGCCTTCTAGATGCCCCACGAATCTACTGTTGAACACATTCACGTGGATATAAATGAATCCGAGTCGCCAATGGCCACTAGGAACCGCAGTTCTCTGGACTTCAAAGATTCTGATTTCAAGCGTCATCAACTTACTCGGTCCATCAGTGAGATCAAACCACCCAACCTGTTCCCCCTGGTACCACAAGAGATCACACACTGCCACGACGAGGATGACGATGAGGAGGAAGAGGAGGAGGAGGAATAGGGTGCTACATCCCAATACTATCCAAATCCCTTTGGATTCAGTAGCAAAAATTTACTATAACATCGTAAAAAGAAACGTTTTCCTATGATGGGACAAGTTTCCAGACACAGAGAAATATTGTTTTTTTTTTCTGTATGTTTTCAATACTTTATTTTTTTTTTAATCCCGTCCAACAGTTATGAATGCAAACTGGCATTTGTGCTTAAGACCTACATCTCTTCCCTACGGTAGAGTAGAAAGTTATCTGGACCTCTCTGCTGAAAGACATGGCACAGTATTTCCTTGTTACCGGTTCTATTCTAATGTTTACATCAAGCATAATGTTTTCAAAGCTCAAGATATGCAGTGTCTATATGTAGAAATACATCACGGATGCTGCAGTGACCTTCTGAATATTCAGAATACCTGATCTGACTCCCATGTGTTGGGCATTCAGAGTTGCAGTTTAAGGGCGAGACATTGTGGACATTGGTTGTGGCTTGCTCTCGTAGTTGACCCCTTTCAGTGACCAAATTATGGTGGGCAGCTGTCTCCAACTGTTCAGAAGGACAATCACACTTTCCTGTCCGCTGCTGGATAAACTGGCCCGTACCTGTGTGGCCGTTTTGTGACAGAACCCATATGTTATGGGATTGAAACCCATCAGTTCACCTACATTGACCGATTAAGAACTTCAGTATTATTGGTCCCCAATGAATGGTAGGCTGAATGTGCATGAACGTTAGTTCTGCTAACAGATGGCTGCTTCCTATAGACTGCACCAGCTGGTTATACATCCGTTGCAGTATAGGCAATCAGACCCTGCTGCATCTAGTGTTCTGCCTTGTATTGCAAAGTTTGTGCATTTTTTTTTTTTTAAATAAAGCTTTGATTTTATGTTTAATGTACCAAGAGCAGCTATACCCATAAGTCAAATAAATAAATGAATAACTAGTGCATCCAGTGAAGAGCCAGCTAGGTTCCCAAGCAGCTGCAGTCCGCCTGTTTGATTTTGCTATGTCTCCTCTGCAATTACTGTACGGTTTTAAGGAAAATACTGAATGACCGTGTGTATTGCTAGAAAAAAAAAAAGACTTTTTGGTTAATTTTTTTTGTTTTGTTTTTACCGGGGCAGCACAATAGAATACAACTCACTGTGTTCAGAGACCTTTTTCTGAGTACTCATTCCCTCCGTGACACAAAGAATAGTGTCTGGTATACATGTATCTGTTTATTTCCATCTTCCTCCAGCCTTGCCGTATTCCTGGCCCAGGAGACATAGGTTCCGGATTCACAGTTACGTAGTCTTTGTCTTGCGTACGTTGTTTTAAGAATAGGGCTACTACGCATGCGTAGTAGCTCTATTCTTAGAACAACGTACGCAAGACGAAAACTACGTAACTGTGAATCCGGACCGTAACGCTTTGGGGACCTTGTGTCAGTGTGTAGTGGGGGTGTTGACTTTACCGACTAATCAATGTGTAGGTGTTTCTTCTGCAAACATCTGATTGGTGACTGCAAACCACACCCCCTTTTTTTTCTAGCTTTCATTAAAGTTCCCCAAGTGTTCAATGAAGATAAGAACCATTATTTGGTTTACCATCATGCATTGGCATAGTTCTGTCTTTACCAAATATTCCTTGTATTCCTTTTCATATAGTCTTTTTTCCTTTTTAAACTTAGTTTATTTGGGCTTTTAGTGCATTGGGTTTTTTTTTTCTTTTGTTTCCTGCTTTCATAACTACTAATTTTACTACAGATACCATAAATGTTATTTTATTATAAAGTGACCAATTATAGTGTATTATTTCAGTTTTGCTTTTGTAGATGGGAAAATACCCTTAATCTCCATAGACATTGTAATATTGTGTGGAGTACAGTGTGGTTTTACACTTTTGGCAACTAATGTCTTTGGTGGTGTTAAGACACACCATTGCCTCGATGCCCATACAGGTTATAGTTTGCACTGTATGCATTTTACATATTGTTCTTTTAGAGGTAGGCAGTCTGTCATTCAAGCTGTTGTGGAACTATGACTGTGTGCCTTGCAAGCTCTAGGAGAGCAGAGCCTGATGGGAGAAGTAGTTCTATCACTGATTGCCAGCACCTCTTTCAGTCAGAGTACCCTGTGTAAAGTCTATACGCGTTAATGTATGATACTTTACTGGTTCCTCTGGCCCATTTCTTTACATCATTTAATCATGCATGCTTTTTATCATCATCTTATGATTTTTATTTTTATTTTATATTGTTTGAAATTAGATTTTGCACAAATATATTCAAATGTTTGCATTGTTTTGGCCCTTTATTAATAAATATACTGTGATATGCTGGCCGGAATTGTGCGTAATATTTGGGCATGGCTGTAAAATGATAAAAGATCTGTGATTATTTTGGGGTTTGTTTTACTCCAGATCTGCAACAGGGAAAAGTGGAAGCATTACAGTAGTGATTTCTTTTTTTTTTTTTTTTTTTCTCCTAAGATAATTGGCTTTTGAAGCTGTCCATACACTAGAGATTATTGGCCCAATCATCCAATTATTGCTTTTGGAGCATGATGGATTTTTTAAAATGGACAGTAATCCTACCAAAAACAATCTGCTACAATTTTGATCTTATGGAATGCTTCATTTATATCTGGTGCTAACACCTAATAATTTAATCAAAGCCAATTCGCGAACATAACTGAGCAAGGGCTTCTCTCTCTTTATCAGTCCCATCAGGAGAGGTGTATGGTACAGATATTGGGACAATTCCCTGGTGGGAAATGGTCACGGTTATTGGATCACCTCCTGCTGGGATCAATAATAGTGGTAGTGTTTGGCCAGCTTAAACTAACTATTTGACCCTTGTTGCTCTTGCAGTGTCCTCTAAATATTAAGTGCCATTTATATAAACCAGTATTGTATGTCATGCAATACTCACTCAACCTCTCCTACACTGCCCCGATCTTCAACTGTGACTTGTGACTATGTACTAAGGGCACCATATCTTCCCCAGTAGCACTAAACCTCTTTGCCACAGCTGGAATTATCTTGGTTCATTTACTTTCCGGGATAGTGTCTGATATCTGTGTGCTCTATACTCCAGATGTGAGGGTAGAGACTCCTATAGGAGGAGGATAGGCTACTTCTACTAAGTTCTTCTTGGAAATTTCATGGAGTACATGCTATGTATGTATCTGGAATTTCTACAATGCAGTATATCTGTTCTATGCTCTGGTCAATGTGTAAATTGCATTTTTTTTGATTGGTGCAGGGAATTTCAAGTCCATCCATCCATTTCTATGTAAAACGCTGCAGGTAATGTTCTAGAAGTGACAGGCATGCCTCTTCTGTGAAAACTCGGCTTGATGTTTAATAGTGATTTTTGTTTTTCTTAAGTTTGATATTTTCTAGAATTTACTCATTCACCAGTTTGTAAATCATGCTATACTGTATAATCAATAAAGTTTGGAGAATTTATTGGTTGAGTTTTTTTTTTGTTTGTTTGTTTTTTTAAAGGCTATGGGGTTAAGGTCCCATAAGAGCTGATACCATTATGGCAACCTAAAACTGATGACACATTAAAAAGCTGGGACACAAAAGGAATGACAAAAGTACAGCGAGCGAACATAGAAAATTGAAACTTTGAGACTATTGCAAAAGATAATGCTCAGAAGTAGTTCATTTCTATTCTATTAGTTTTGTCATTTCAGTAATACAGCGGTTTTAGGTCTTTTTATTTTAGCCTATAAAACACAAATAACTCGATCAGTAATAACCACACTAATAAGAAAAGATGGTCATGCATTATTACACAGGTTATCAGAGTGAAAAGTAACACAGACAATAAGAAAAGACAGTGTTGCACCAACTCAAAATATATCATTTAAATAGTCCGGTAAGGGTGCTGCTATACCAACCCAATGTTTATACTCCAGGGAAAAAGAACATTACCTACTCATATAAGAGTGGCAAAGGGCCTGATCCAGAGCTACGACCGCAATCGCCTGCGAGCATAGCGAACGTACGCCCGGGTGTAAAAACTTTCACGCCTATAACACTCCCATTGATTGTACCTGCTTACGGCGGCTGAACCCTACCCTAAGATTTTCCAGCGTACGTGCAAATTTTCGTACCGATAAACGAACCCATAGTTTAGGTGAAATATAAATGTACACATCTTGTATACATGCAAGAAACGAACATAGTGTGAGATAGTCAGCATCAAACAATCAACAGAGGGGGATAGCTAAATAGCCCTAAAATACCGGTAAGCTCACCCTCTCACGGGCCACGCTTCTCCCCTTCCGGGTCCGTATCCTATCCGTCTCCCTGTGCTCTCCCTCACACATCAGCAAGGGCCTCCCCTTAATCCAAAACAGTAATGAAAAAACATTCAAGAAATGGCATCCAATATCAGATGCAAATTCCTAATCTCACCAATCAAGGATTGTAATGAAAACGGCCAAATCTTCCATGAGAACGCGGGAGCTTGAGCTGAAACACAACCTAACATGCGTTTCGTTTTGACTGCGGCTTTATCAAAGGTCCTCGATAAAGGTATTTTAGGGCCATTTAGCTATCCCCTCTGTTGATTGTTTGATGCTGACTATCTCACACTATGTTCATTTCTTGCATGTATACAAGATGTCTACATTTATATTTCTCCTAAACTATGGGTTTTAATATGTGAAATTAATTTTGAGCAGTTTTAATTCTCAATTGACTTTGTATTTGTAATGTAATGTTCTTTTTCCCTTCATATAATAATAAGCCTTTAACATTATTGCCCCACTGGTCCATTACAACGGAATAGAACATTTTTAGTTAGTGTGTAATGTCACAGAACAGAAACTAGTAGTATATGTATTTTAAATGTAATCTGAGCATACCTAAATTTGTAGACAGGACAAGTGATTATCACACATTTTATGATCTGAAGTGATTTTTTTTTTTTGGCTATACTTAAATGAGAGAGATTAAATCCTCCCTCCTCCCACAATGCGTATATTTTTTTTGCCTTTCGTATGAAGTTACGTACGATCAGTGTTCCGATACGCGCAGTGCATTCCCACAGCCATATTTACGCATGTAGCATGCGTAAATTAGCTGTCGTTATTAAGTCTGGATCCGGTCCATTATTTGGACGTATTAAGGTCAGGAAAATGAATGAACTCTTCAGGCTGTTATTTCTATTTCAGACACTCCCTGTTAAAGTACCACAAGCTTTCCTGACAACCCCACAAACCCTTTGTGGTCAGTTTATTTGGAAAAACAAAAGACCTAGACGTAATCGCACCTGTCCAGCCAAGTCTAGGGAGAGCGGGGGGACCGGTTTGCCGATTTTCGTAGATTATTATTACGCTACTGAATTGAGCCATATTAATTCTTGGCATCATCCCTCTACCCAAAAAAAAAATGGATAGACATAGAAAATCTTCTGACACAACCACCACCAGTCTGTTACCTTCCCCGGCTTCCCAAGCACTTGTGTCCTCTCTTAGTATACAGTATTCCCAATGTGAAGTTTTCCCTGGATACTTGGGATCATTTAATTGTAGGCTTAGCTCCTTGTCCTTCCCCTTTAATTCCTCTTGGGTGTCACCCTGAGTTTCCTCTGGGATGTATTCCAGCTTACGCTTGCACTTGGAAGTTGGCTGCTCTATGAATTTTTTTTTTTAAACTCACAAAACAAAGCAACCAGAGTCGGTAAGCCCACTACATTTGAGCATATTTTTTTTTTTGTACAATCCCAAAAATAGAGAAGCTATCTCTATGCTATATGCTAATATTGTCTCCCCTACCGCCCCTCCTTTGGAGCCTTTTGAACTAGCTTGAGATAAGTGTTGGCGAGGAGCGATGGTCGACAATCCGTCAAACTACAGTGAAAGTTTCAATCAATACGTCCATTCGTAAGAGAGCTTTCAAGGTTTACACCAGATGGTACCTGTCCATAGCTTGTTTCTTCAGTCTTCTGATTTGTGTTGGAGAATGTGGAGAGGGTGATTTGAGGGGATCCCCTGTCCACATTTGGTGGGAATGTCCCCTAATAAAGCAATTCTGGTCTGAAATACGTCAATTAGAATCCAATGTTTTGGAATCAAATTTAGACGTGGACCCTCTGGTGTTCCTCCCGTGTAAGCCTCCCACTTATCTTGCTAAGCCGGTAAGAAAGCTTCTAATTCACATCAAAATGCTGCTAAACTCCAAATAGCAAGTGATTGGAAAAAAAATAGACAGCCCCATCTGTGGCAGCTATTGTCGGTAGGCTCTGGTACATCTCCTCCATGGCATGCCTGACTTGTCTCCTACATAATACTGTTCCTTCCTTCCACAAAGTTTGGACACCATGGTACACATACTTTAACCGTTCACTTCCATGCTCCACTTAACATATCCCCTTTATTCCTCTCTATTTACAAAACTGTTCTTCCCCTTGGCGTGTGAGGTGACATATTCTTCTCTAATCCTTACTTTTCTATTTTGCCCCTTTCTCCCCTCATCTCATCTTTTTCACTTCTCTCTTCGTCCCTCCTCCTGTCTTTTTTTTTTTCTTCATCTTACAACTCCAAGAAAAATGAAATCCAACAGTACTTTTGCTAAATTTCTACTTGTTTTGTCAATCAATACTTCCACCACAGTTTTTGCTCTCCAGTCACTCTCTTTTGTCTACTATAATATATAGTATGGTTGAAGTATCCTCGCTCATTTTTTTAAAAGCTCCATTGATTCACAATGTTGTCTTAAGATATTTTTGTCTCTTTGGTGACTTATTGCTGTATCAAAATAAAGATAAAAAAACAAATAAAGTTTAGACCGTCTTTAAAAACAAAACAAAACAAAACGAAACAGTAAATTGAGTGTTACAGGATATCGCAGAACTATTACTTAACTTGTCATTAGAAATAGCAATGTCTAAGGCACAGTATAGGGTCATGGGGACGTGAGTATGTTATAAAGAATTGTGAATTCTAGCAGTACCAACATTGGATCACGCACACATAGATGCACACACGCTTGCGAACCCCATTAAAGCCATACAAGATAACAAGGGACACATCTGACCTGTATTCTTGTGGTGCTCCTTTTCTCCATCTCACCCTGCAGCCATGTTTTCCCT
>WWET01000717.1:416811-429573 GCA_011038615.1 Limnodynastes dumerilii
GTGATCATTAAGGTTATTACATATAATACTTTGTAAATGTTATTATTTAAAAAAAAAAATAGGTTTGTGGAACTTGTGGTCTTTAACTACATCTAAAAAAAAATGTCCTGATTATAGCACTGTTACACAATTTCCTTTCTTGTCAAATTGCCATAGGCGTTGATTGTAATAGACAACTACTGATGGTATTTTAGATATGCAGAGAATTCAGGAAATACTGTATGCAGCTATGTTGCTGTAGAATGTGTTAGGACACAGCACCACCTAGTGGATGCTTGGATCACAGACAATCCAGATTATATTTTAACTTTTCCACTGCATGTGCAATAAATAATTACATCATACTAATGACATTATACTACTTGCATGGAACAGCCAGGGACTATCCTAAAATTTTTTTACTCAAACTGACTAAGCAGGAACCTGTGCCCCTCTCAGAAGTGTAATTCCTGTAACGTCTGGGTGGGTCAAAATGTGTCCAGATCAGTGCTCGAAGTGAAAATTTAGAAGTGGGGGTATGGAAATTTCAGTACTAGATGTGTCTTGAATTTGGCAAAGTAAACAGGTCAACAATGAGTTATCATATTGAGTACATGTCATGTGGGTTATGATTTCTACACTGAACATGTTTAATTAAATTATCTAGTTACCGCTAGTGAAAAACAATGATAGCTCCCCCACAGGGCCGTTTCTAGAGGTGGGCGAGCCTTATTGTCCCCTCCTTTTGTTTGTCTAACAAACCCTCAAGCTTTATTGCACCTTCCTTCTGTGTGTCCAGCCAGCCTTTTTGTCCCTTCCTTCTGTGTGGCCAGCCAGTCTTATAGCCCCCTCTTTAGGAGTGTCCAGCCAGCCTTATTGCCCCCCTCTTTACTTGCATACAGCCAGCCTTATTGTCCTTTCTTCTCTTTGTTCAACCAGCCTTATTGTCCCTTCTTCCGTGTCCGTCCAGAATTATTACTCCTCTATGTGTGTCCATTCAGCCTTATTGCCCCCTTCATGTCCAGCTTCCTACTCCCCCATTCCAAATCCCCATCTACTTTCTAAAAGAACTCTATAATAAACTTACCTTTCCTGTGTCTTCCGGCTCTCTCCTCCGTGGCGCGCACTCTACAGACTAATGGTGCTCACGTAACCTTAGGTCACGCTGGTGTCTTCTGATCAGAGCTGCGGCTGTGCACAGCCAGCTCCATCAACGGGTGCAAAGCTCCCGGCGGCACAGTGAGCTCTGACAGCAGTCCTCTGTGAGTCTACACTGAGTAAAAATACAGCCGCTCATTGAATCTTAAAATTCTATGAGCAGCTGTATTCTCACTCAGAGCCAACACACAGTATATTAGCCATACCGCTGTATACCGGCCCACTTCGAACACTGGTCCAGATCATATGGATTTAAATAAAGCCAAACAAATTTGGCTGCAATTTAACTGAACTACACTGAGCAAAAATCATAAGTTTAGATCTGATCTGCTGGCACTATATAAAAACCTGTTAATAAATAATAAATACATTTATACTTTTCTATTCTGTATGGCAATTTAATGTGTACAAATGCACATTTTATACATTTGTCTTTTAACCTGTTTTGTTGGGTAATTTCAAACACTGAATGTAATTTTAATACAGATAAAGGAACACTTTATCGTTTTATTTGATGAATGTCCTGATCCCCACTATGAAGTCCACATCCATAAAGTATCCTGTTATTTGTGTTTGGTATAGGGTGGAGCATCACACATTTGTTACCACATCTGGCATTTTTACACAATTATAGTGCCGATAACACCATAAAAGACGGCACGATATCATATTGGTATTTACTTTCCAAGTCAATTTTCCATCAATTCAAAGCAGCTTGTATTGTTTGATTTTATTTTCTAACCCTCCCAATTTTAAGGATCAATGATGTAACAACATCAGACGGACAGATGGGAAAAAGATGGCAGTAAATCGTGGCCATAAGACACTCCAGAAAAGCACCCTAAAGCTGTTTATACATCGATTCTTTATCACACGATTATCGTTTCAATCACACAATAAGCAAGTGTTTGGAACAATATTATGTAAAGTGTACACTGCAGGGATCATGCCTGATCGTTGTAAAGTACACAACATTGTCTGATTGCATTACTTTCCAAAAAATCCAAACAAAAACGTGGCAATTCTTACCTGCCTCACACAATTGCCGCTCTTCTTCCTGCTGCCTTTGTGGACGGACATATCGCTGCAGCGGGGGAGTCAGGAAAGATTCTGCTTAAAATGAAAGTAATAAAAGTATGCATGGAGACACGGGGGCAGCTGATCGGGACTTTAACTGCAGGCTAAATTGGTTATGCTTTCGTTATTCAAAGCCCCAGCTTAACATTCAGACTACCCAATAATCTGAACCATGTTCACTGTGGTCAAATCGTTCAGGAATAAATTTGGAACAGAATTATCCGATTATCAGGAGATGCTGTTTTTTGTACTGTTTCGTTGGCATTCAAGCAAATTAGTCCATGCCAAACACTGTAACCAGAGAAGAGACACAGGAAAATTGATGAAACGCTAAATATGTTTTACCAACTGTACACGTGACATGTCAAGGGGCTGGATCTAGACTTAAATGCTTGAAATTAGTTACTCCAGGGCTAAACAATGTTGATTGCAGGGGGAGTCAAGTAAATTGTATTCTTTGCATACAGGGATATATCTTTGAATTGCTTACTGCACACAGATACTGACCAGCGTTACTATCACACTGTTATTTAGACTTGGGATAGGAAACATCACCTCTCAACTCTAATACTGTCTGCAACAGATGAACTGATGACTCCCCTGCAATCAACATGGTTTAGCCCAGGAGTAACTCATTTCAAGCACTTAAGTCTGGATCCAGCCCAAAGTGTGTAATTCAGATCTGTCATGTATTTACACTGTACGACAATAAAAGAAAATGGGCACCTATAACAGACTGAAATAATGAAGCTATTTATTCCAAATCTGGCGATTTTAGTAGATTTTGAGAAGCAGGCCAGGACAAAGGGTGTTATTTTCTGTGTCAGTCTCATTTAGGAAAATCAACATTGTGAGCTTGAATACAGAATATGAAACTAATAGTAACCTAAAAATGACATGGATCCTCACGCTGCATTACAATTTATCCCAAGCTATAATGCGAGAAGTGTTTTTGATAACATGGCCGCCACATTTCCAGATGAAGACAGCTAAAGTGCTCACATACTTCTTTCGACATATATTAAGAGTGCAGCAGGTACAGAATCTCTTTGGCTTTTATTTACAAAACTGTGATAACTTCGATCTGATGAAAATTACGTTTTTTATATTTACAATGCTATGGTCGCCATGGAAACTATGGCAACCATATGAACAAGGAACACCAACGAGTATTCCTGTGGACAAAAGAAAAGCAAAAAGAAACTTTCAAGACTCGAAAATTTTGAAAAGCCCCAAAAGTTATCCATGACGCATGCGCCAGGATTTCATCTCCAAGCGAGGCAAAAGTCCCGCAGACCACCGTGGGACCTTGTCGGAGGGGTAAGAATTAGTTAATGTGGCCGTTGTTGTTTCGGATGTAGTACTTCTTCACGGTGCAAGAAATCCCCACACCACTTTCCCTAATACCAAAATCCTGACTATGAAATAACACAGACACTGTGAAAACACCTAAACATAAAATGCCGACACAAAAAGCCTAACTAGAAAAAAATCCCAACACTCAAAATACCTACACATAAAATCCTGACTAGGAAATAATACAGACGCACAAAAATCCCTACATGCTAACAAAAAAATCCAGACTAGGGACTAATACTAGTTGCAGCTCACAGTACTCTCTCCGGGAGCCGGAGAGAGGAAGCAGGATGGGGGTCCCCCTGCACCAATTCACCCCTGCTCCTTTGTCTGCTATGTCTGGGGGTACAAAGGGCATGTATTGATGCCATAGGCAAGAGTAGTGGGTGAATGTATGAACTGCTTCTCACTCTCACCAGCTCCCACAGTCAGAGTGCTGTCATTTATCATAGCTCAATAGACTCTCTCTCTGGGAGAGTCGGACAGAGTAAGAAGCAGGGGATGAGCTATGACAGAAGCAGTAGTGCTGGGTGAATTGTCATGTTAGAAAAAACTATATGACATGGTGCCAGTTCTGTGCAGCAATATGAGCAAGTGGAAGATAAACCAAATTACTTTAAAAAAAATTGGCTAACATTTATTATTTAATGTCAAGGTAACCCATCACATTATGGGTTTAAAAAAAATTTATGATTAAATAATGATTGTTTGTATTTTTTTCCTTCTCAATAAAGTTTGTTGATAAAAAATGACTCTTTAAATATCCTTTGATTTCCCTGTATTTACAAACATTTACACTTAAGAGCAGTAAAAGTTCTTCATACATAGGCCACTTTTGTATACCAATGAATAAATAAATATACTTATTGCATAGCAAAATTAATATATGTGGGTATTTTTCTGAGTGAACATTTTTCTGTACGGGCATTTTGCCATGTGGGTAAAATGAAAATGAATAAACAAAAGAAACTGTAATATTAAATATAAACAACAGAAACACACAAATGATACCAATCATTGTTTATCTAAAAAGAATAAGAATACCAAAACCAAAAAATACATTAAAAATGAAAATCACAACATATACAAATGATACAAAATAAATAAGCTAGATTGTAATGCTACAACACAATTTGAATAATTATAAACTTAATTTGAATATCAGATCATGAAAACTTATACAATTAATTTGTCAATTTTTGTGCTTAAATTAAAACTTATATACACCATAGTTTTGGATAGCACAGTGAAGCATATGAATTCTAAAGAGAAAATATTGTACATTATACTACAAATGTTGATACGGTAACATACAACACTTCTAAAAAATACATGTATAATCGAGACAAAAGCTTAAAATTGGGATTCCTGAATATTTTAAGAAAGACTTTTCTGAAAGCAGTTTGTAGTTCTGTGAATGGTAATGGTCAAAAAAGTATAAAAATATACCAAGAAATTTTGATTATTGCAGTAAATTGCTTGTTAAGATACAGAACTTCATTTTAACATAAGACAAACTAAAATTAATAATACAATAATAGACATATGACACTTTATGCAATTTTAAGATGTAATCCAAGAAACAGCATTAATACATTTTGGAAGAAAAAAAAATATATATATATATACTTTAACAAGGAAAATATATTTGTCTAAGAACTCTTTCATCTACCCTCAATAGCATTTATTTAACAAATAATTGCATATTCATTTGCAACCAAGCTAGAGAAATTCTTAAAGGCACATACATTCATAGTAGCTTTATTAAAGTGTGTGTGTGTGTGAAGGGGGACCTAAATAATTTGTTACCATAATCTTGCCATCATTGTCTGAAACTAAAACCATGTTAAAACCATAAAGAAAGCAATTGATATAATTTAGGTTTAGCAAGAACTAAAATCAATATGCACTTAAAAGTTAACCAGTGTATATTATGTTAGGTGTTAATTTTATAGAATTCTTAATTGCACTACCAAAATAATATGATCATGTATTTTCATTTTGTTTTATATTAATAAGTATTGAATATTAGTAATAAGTTTATCATGTGCCTGCACACAGTAAAGGCAGCCATAATGTGAGTCAAACCAGCATAAGTGCGCATTGAGCCTTTCAAGCTCAAATTAATTCTTAGAAAATTGCAGCATATTTTATTAGCCTACAAAATGGCTGCTCCACTGTATGCAGGTAAATGGTATCCATTATACAAAGGTATTTTTTTACAGAACATTTTTTGAAAAATTACATATTAGGTTTTTAACCACTGGTATCGGGTTGTCATGCAATATTACAATAATTTAGGTAGCTAAACAAATATATGGTCATGCAAACTGGAAGATAAAGAAATTAAACAAATCCATAAATATAATGGTTGGTCCATGTAACAAAGCTTTTGTTTTGGGAACATCTTGCTTTAATATCAATCCTCAGTTGTACTACATCAGAACATAATAATTAGATTAATTTAAATGCATTTAAAATTATACGCCCCCCCAAAGCAGCATACAATGTTAAAATTAAATGTCGCTAAGTTATATTATGAACACAAACTAATATTAGGAGTAATTTCACAAACATGTCTTCAAAAAAGTCTTTCACTTATAAAGTAAGATGATTTAACACAGCCTTGGTAATTAATTGGTTTGTTTTTATTCTAAATTTAATGAATAATTTGTAGATTTAAGAAAATTAAAAATGAAAAGCTTGTAAACTTTATTTAGCGTTATCATACAACACATCCATTTAAAAACGCAGAAAGGACTACTTTAAAATGGAAAACTATTTTTATTTTTGCTTTTTATTCTTAGTTTTTTTTAGTAAAGATTATTCACAGAAAAGCATTGGGTACAGGATCGTTTTTGCTTAACAACCACTTTAACCAGTAACACTTTTAAACAAGTTTCTTTACTGAAATCAATGTATTTGTTAAAGAAATAGTTGCTACCAAAAAAAAAAAATCTTCGATTTTAAGCTGATTTATGTTCTCTCATCTACCTTGTTTCACATTATTATATTTATTTACATGTTATATGTGTCACAACGAGCTCAGTATTATAGTGATGAATATGTTGCCACTTTATAAATAAGATAATGATAAAAAGGAAACAGCACATGCAATAGGTTAAGGCATTTCACACGATGAAACCGTGGAACTGTATTAAATCAAGGTAACGTTAACAAATTATTTTATTTTTTTATTTTTTATAGTGTCAGCATATTACATAGTGCCTAATAATATATATTTAAGAAAAAACATTCAGAATTGGGGGGGGGTAACTTAGAAGAAGCCGCATTGTTTAAAGGCAACACACGGACACTGTGGAAATAGCTATTTATCAAACAAAAGTACAACGCGTGTCCTCCATACCAGGAGCTACAGACAGGCTTAAGGGGCTTGATAAAGCGAATCACCCTCACTGTGCAATGATCTGGATCACAGGATTGTGATGCAGTGTGTTAATTCACAAAGTTGTAATTTGACTTTGAATGTTTAATTAAGGTTTATACCCTTGCTGCCCGAATTACCTTAGCCTCCTAGTCTATCCAGGATAGCTGTAAGTATTGTATTGTATGTAGTCAGTATGTAACAAAAAGACATTAACATAAAACCTCTCCATTCACTAGGAACTGTCACACACCGAATCAAAGCACAGTGAGGTCTTAATAGAATTCATTTTGGTTCTGTTTGAAGCTGTTTCCACAGTGTAAATGCGCAGCCAGGCATATTCATAAGTATCTGTAGGAGTTTGTATATACTAACTTTATTGCTGAAATGATTTAGGATTGTGTTTGTTAAATAATAATAGGAATATAACTTTTTATCTTTTTTTTTTTTTTTTTTTACATTTTTTGGTCAGCTGAATTTTTTTTTACTTTTTTTTTTTTTTTTTAAACACTTGACGTTACTCAGCAGCAATTTTTCATAATAATACATGGTCCAAAAAAATACATAAAGAAAAAAGTCAGAAATTCAAATTTTATAATAAAGAAATATAATACAAAGGTGACTTTATTAAAATTATACTCCTTCATAATTAGGTATAATATTACAATATTTCAATCAGAAGCAAAAAACAAGAAAAATAGAAACCTTTGCATAATAAAATTAGCTCCTGCTACATATAACATACTGTTTGTCCAAAAGACACAGCTTTTGATTGTTAGATTGGCATAGCAAACATCCAGAATAAAGAGATCAGACAAAGGTTTAGGGGGAAAAAAATGGAGCATGATCCATTGAGACATTTCATTCAAGCTTATCACAAGGTTTAAGTGGTCTCAAGCATTCAATGAGTTGGATTTTTAGTTGCCACAACCTTTAACAGATAAAGAACACTGCTTGATTGAACTCCTTTATCGATCTTTATTTACAGGAATGCTGCTTTTATACAGTTACTGAAATACTTTGGCAGCGTCCAGTGTTCGCAAAATGTGAGGCTGGCCAGTCATTTTTAATCCTCTCTCGAAAAAGTAGGATAAGACAGACATACACGGCCTTTGTATCTTCGATGAACCAGTAGCGTGGAGAAGCTTTCACAGTGGTGACAAATACAGAACTTCAAGAAACGTTTTGTGCAAATAACATTAGAAAAATAATTAATCCTGCAATATGTGGTGGCTATTCAGGAGGACCAAGCACATCTTACTTGTAGAGGGAGAGTACCATATTGGAGAAAAACAAAACACAGATGATAATACAAGGGAAGGAGTCATGTGATTTTTAAGGATGGTTAATCCCTATTGTTGGGTAGCTAAAGACGACCTAAAGTACCAAGTCTGGCAAGACCACAAAAGTATCCAAAACATAAGAGATTTTCGTCATCATTGGACAATATGTTGAACCAAATGTACCAATCACTGCCAGTAGCAAATACAAACTACTTTAAAACACCATTTGCAGAAACGTACCTATTAAAAATGAAGCCACTATAAAAAGGGAAATTACTTCAACAAGACACTTAAGCTGGACTCCTACACTAAGTATAGACATCGTTTGGCACTTCAGGGGTTATGAGACTACAAGTCTTATCAGGCATTGCCAGTTTTAAGCTAGGTCTATGCTGTTATGAGTGTGATGATACTTATAGTGTTACATGTTAAGTACCTTAGGCTGCTAGGTCTGTCTTAGACTGTAGCTATAGATATCAGCTTTGTTTTAAACAGAATATATTTTGTAAAAGTATCTGTGCAGGATCACAGCCGTGGTGACCTAGTTACGGGTTTCAAGCTAATACAAAAGGTTTTTTGGAGGATACCGGGGAATCATTTAAGGAAGTGGTGTATTTCATTTGGCATTCCAATTAAGATAATTTGGTGCACTAGGTAAATAAAATATGCAAAACAAAAAAACTTTCATTTGTACCTTAAAATAAGAGCGAGAAAATACTTGTTTTTATACAATGCAGAATACTTCTTGAACCAGTAAATCTGCAGCTAAGATTCACAGTTGTATTTACTTCTTAGCACCAATTAGTTAAGATAAAGGTTTACAGCCGCAAAAAAAAGGCAACAATGAAATAGATCGGAATTTGTTTGTTCTTTGCTGTCATAGGAATTGTTTCTAATGCTGGTCATACACTACACAGATTATTGCTCCAAGCAGAGAGTGGCCTAATAAACAGGATGGGAAGGTCCAGATAACGGTGCCACAAACATCTCCTGCTGAGACCAATAATCCTTTCAGAAGAGGGAGGGCCTTGTTCAGTTCAGTTAGCTAACTGGCTCTGCTCTGATTGCTAACAAACACCCAATATTTCTATGCATGACATAAGATCAAATAATTGTACCATAGCAAGAAAAAAAAAAGCGAGAACTTAAAACCTGAGCACAGAAAACTGCAGCTGAAGACCACAACGGTTGCAGTCCCCGATTAGAAAGTTCATTTCCAAAATAGGGACATCCGAAAGTTCCTTTTCGGATGTCCTTATTTCGAATACCCTCCAGTTTAGAATTTTTTTTTCAGAATGGGTGAGTATGCCGATCGGCATACTCACCCATTCTGATCCAGAAACTGTGCCGCCACCGAGAAAGGTGAGTAACCTCTCCAGGGTGCTGCGGAAGAGGGAGGATTAGGGCCAGACTGCAGGGAATGGAGAATTAGGGTCAGGCTGTGGGAGATGGTGGGTTAGGGTCAGGCTATAGGGGAGGGAGGGTTAGGGTCAGGCTGCAGGGAATGGAGAATTAGGGTCAGGCTGCAGGGAATGGAGAATTAGGGTCAGGCTGCAGGGAATGGAGAATTAGGGTCAGGCTGTGGGAGATCAAGCTGCAGGGAGGGTTAGGGTCAGGGTAATGAGAGGGGAGAGATAGGGTTAGAATTAGGGGAAGGGATGGGGTACTTCAATCTCTTACCATTTCGGAGCACGGAGCTACATGGATCGATTGCTATGCCTCATCGATGCATATGTAATCAAAATTCCAGCCAGTTCGAAAACGGAGACCCACACCCAGACCACAAACACCATCTCCAGTAACACAGAATTGTAGAAAATTGTATACATAAAGTAGCGCTTTCTTCAATACAGTTAATTAATGTCCCGTTCCACATGGATAACAGTCCCAAATTTGTGTGCTTAGAGTTCATCTATTGCTTGTTGGAATTTTAGGCAGCAAGACGCTTGTAAAAAAAACAGGAGAGTTAAGTGAAAACTAAAAATCGTGCATTCACATATCAAACATTCCTACATCAAAAACTCCCTTCCGATTCATTTGACCACTGAAAAGTTTTAGCTGTTGCAATAGCCTTTCTCAAGCTGCATAATGAGAAGTGGAATAACATAAGGTTTAAAAAAAAATTAAAAAAAAATAGCCTGGTGTTATGCACCCTGAGAAAGGCTGTTGCAACAACTGAAACGCGTCAGTTCAAAAAGGAATCTTGCTTTCTTATGCTGATCAGAGTGAAGCCAGTGTCGTAGAAGCAGTTTTCCCACTTGGTATTAATCCAAAATGACTTTTAATGTAGAAATGTTTGAAATGTAAATTTAATAAAATGTACTATTTTTAATAGCCACTTCCTTCTCTTCTATTTTTTATGGGAATTATGCTGTCTGAATAACCAACAAACCATTGATGAAATTGGAGCTCATAGAGAGTTCCAATTCTGTGAATCAAATTATTTGGGACTGTTATCCACGTGGAATGGGACATTAATTAACTGCATTGAAGAAAGCGGTACTTTATGACTTCATGTATACAGTTTTCTACAGTTGTACCAGAGCGTCACCTGTTTGAAAAATCTATCCTGACCATTTACTACAGTGATTATTGTACGAAACTCTCAATAATTGGATGTTCAGTACCATAAACTCACTAATGTATTGCCAACAAAAGAGACCGTAATTAAAATAGCTTTTAAACAAAATTTTAGGGGGCAAAATAAACACATTTCAGAGATTAAAAATAAGAGAGGAAAGTTACTCCTGGGCTAAACTATGTTGATTGCAGGGGGAGTCAAGTTAATTGTATTCTTTGCATGCAGGTATATATATTTTAATTGCTTAATGCACACAGATAGTGACCAGCTTTACTATCACACTGTTATTTAGTCTTGGGATAGGAAACATCACCTCTCATCTCTAATACTGTTTGCAACAGATGAAATATGACTCCCCTGCAATCAACATGGTTTAGCCCAGGAGTGACTCATTTCAAACACTTATGTCTGGATACAGCCCAAAGCATATTCCAACCGGCAGGTGTTTCTAATAACAGTGATCTATAATACAATCAGAGTGGGGTAATATAGTAAAAATGACAAAAATGATCACATTAAGGTTAAATTTACTGTAGCAATTTATGATGGTAACTTGTTAAACATGGATCAACCATTATAACATTTAAGCCGTTTTAAGTGTTTGTTTTCTATATTTTGGATAAGACTAAAGTTTTATTGTGAAATTTTGCTTTTTTTTTTGGTCCTCAATTGTTTTTAGGTTGTATATTGTTAAAAGTTAACATCTCCTTTATATATGTAGAAGAATTAAAAGCTCCCGTTCCTCAGGAGAGTCTATGTGCAACACATTCGTATTCCCAATAACTATGGAAAAAAAGGTCTGTGCGGACTTAATAAAAAAAATAAAAAAAAAACACCTCACACAATACTTTAGACAATATACAAAACAGCCGTAACATATGTATGGCCAAAATTTATACAGTGCACTCTCTTTTGTCCATAACCTGATATATAATAGAAACTCCATCCACTCAGTTATCCTCAACCATTTTTTTTTTTAACACCAAATTTAGAGGTCCCACCTAAATTTAGAAGTCTATTATACTGAGCAAACCTAAAAACGTAATAAAAAAAAAATGAACATGATACAGGGATGTAAATAATGTAAGTGATACTTATCGTCAAGGTCAATAATACTGCAGGTTTTTTTTTTTCACAGTTAAGTCTTAAAAAGTATTAATAATTTGTGTGCGCTTGTGTATTATCTTTATACAGATTTTAAGATGGTAAATAAACAGATAAAATTGCCTGCCAACAACATAAAACTTATTTTTTGCTTTTTCACGAATACATAGATTAGTCAAAGAAACATAAATAAATTTTTCCAACAAGCCAAACAGTGCTTGAAGGCTTTACGGGGGTACAGAGTAATTGGGGGATACGAGCACAAATTCTTCATCAAACATTGTGGTCTTACCAGACTATTAAAATGGATAGGATCATTAGCATGGTCACATAAGAAAGAATAGAGAATAGTTTACACTGAAATGTTTGAAAAGTTCTCTATGTTGGTAAGTATTCTATAACAAGTAATACAATGAGGAGTGGGGTATGTGGGCAGACGGTGTGATTAATGAATCTTTTCTACAAATAGGGGGGGAGCAGAGGATATAGAAAAATAGCAATCTAGGTACACAGATCAGTTTTACCTCTATTACAGCAGCATATGTTCTCTAACATAATACATTTTAATGGCATCTAGTAGGAAATAAAATATAGATCAGATCAATAAGCAATATATTATCCTCTTCTGTACACAGTGTCGTTCTGTTTGGTTAGTTTTTTTCTACACAGGCAGAAATGATCACAGATCACAGTAATGAAATCATTGGGACCCAAAGAAATCTTATCTCTAAAAACTTGCATTGATTCTGCTGTTCAATGAAAAAAAAGTTTAAGACATTATTAGTGTAATATCAACGTGTAGTAAGAGTTACCAGAGTTATCTTGGGAAAGAGAGTAGT
>WWET01000717.1:456943-467219 GCA_011038615.1 Limnodynastes dumerilii
GTCTTTTAGACCGCATATACGCAATCTACGTATCGAAACGATGCGCAGACGTACAATAGCTACTACACATGCGCAGTAGCTAATGTTCATTGAATTACGTCCGTCTATGGAAGACGGACGTAGTTCTGGATCTACCCCATTATCATGTAAGCGAAAACAAAGATATCCTTTTGTAAGCACTGTACCCACCCATACACCTTGTTCTATGCAACAGAATACATTGAGTCGTATTCACAGATCCGTTAGTTAAAGGTACGCAATTATACGCATGTACTCTGCAAGGCAACACCCACGACAATCCCCTCACACGGATGGGTTTTCGGTGACTTACGTCTCCATAGGGCACCCTTATCGCTATGTGTGCATTTACGTGCGTATAATACCTACATACGTCCTTATGTAACGAAACGCACCCTCAAATGGTCATTTAAATGCCTCGCCCCACCCACTTTCATGTAACTTTGTCCGTACGGATTTCAACCACGCCCCTCCGCACGTATGACCCCAAGGGAGATTCACACGCACGTGGCTAATGGACTTCCGTGCGTAAATTCAACGTAAATAAAGTTACTACGCATTCACAGTTATTACGATCCTAAAAACACGCACAGAACTCCATGGAAAAAAAACGTATTTTTGAATACAGCCCATTGTCAGCAGCTCCTGTACAATTAAATGCCACATTACCAACATCCAGCCTAGGCAGTTTTGAATTACATGTTATCCACCTGCTCTTACTAAATAGTGGCCAGATAGAGGCGTGAATTAAAAATGCAAGAGGGCATGCCCAAAAGCTGAACTAAATCAGAGTCCTCGTCTACAACACTAGACTTGTACAATATAATAGTGCTAGTGCAATGCTTTCAAGTCAGCCTGACAAAAACACAGCACTCTGATTGGAAGCGCTGTATGTATTCTAGGGCAATGCGTCTGTTCATTAAAGTTTGTCATACAAAAAAAACCAAAAAAAAACAAAACACACTGACCAATTGTATCCCATCCAAAGCAGAGCACAAAAAATGTCATCTTTCATTCTTACCGCAGCACTGTTTTGATGATTATAAAGTCTACATAAAAGCGTTAAAAGACACAAAAACACTAAATTACTGCAACCACAGAGGGCTCACAAGATTTTTAAGGGCTTGGAATTACAAAGCCGAATGTGAGCCAAATAAAATGTAAACATTGGGAAGTGTTGGAAAGTAGATTTTGAGGCATTAGGTAATAAATGGTGCGGTCTAGGGTCCGGATTCACGGTTACGTAATTTTCGTCTTACGTACGTTGTTTTAAGAATCGAGCTACTGCACATGCGTAGTAGCTTATTTACGCTATCTACGTACCTACGCAGGCGTAGTAGCTCAATTCTTAAAACAACGTACCTAAGATGAAAACTACGTAACTGTTTATCCAGACCTAGATCTTAAGAGGTAGAAGAAAGGGTGATAGGGCAATTTAAATATTTTTATAGTAGCCTATGTATAATTATGTAAAAAAAAAATGTACACGTTTATTTTTAAGAATAAGCCTATGTTTTGCTCCACATTTGCACTATAAGGCAGAGATTCTGATGTATGTAGGAGATTTAACAAATATTGTGTCTCTTCTATACTAAACGATTCACGTTTTTCTGTACAAAATGAACAAATTATTCATATAAGATGGGAAGAATTTCAGAATTACAGGATGCTTTTTACAATAAATAAACTTAATCCTCTCTGTAGACTTTATTGAGCTAATGAGATTTACCAGATATAGTAAAGGAATGTAAACTCTTTAGCTGCCACATGAGTAACATAAACTGGATGGTTTTTGATACCTTTAATATCACTATTTTCATTTAAAAAACAAACAAAACAAACAAAAAACAATACGCTTAAGTATAGCCATGAACGGGTCTTTATACATATTATAACAGTTCATTTTGACACCATCAATATAGGAAATCTATTTTTATGGACTAACATAATCCTAGTTCCAGTCTAGTTATCTGCAATACATGCACTTTTACTGTTGAGATGGTTAATTTACACCATAGACTATGGAGGCCTGGACTATGGCATAGACACTGGTTGTGGCCCTTCTTCAATTATTTTCTTGTGACTGAATAAAATGTTTGTAAATGCATAAAGTATCATCCTTGGCTTTGCTGGACTCTTATCAGCGACAGTGCTAGGTGCATCCACACACACAAAGACCCACAACTGTTAAACATTCTGGACCGGATTCTCACCTAAGTATTTAAAGACCGCATGTACAGAATCTACGTAACAAAATGTTATGTAGATAGTGTAAAATAGTTACTACGCATGTGTAATAGCTATACACGTATAACTATGCTCGGAAGAAGAAGAAGAAATACTTAGGTGAGAATCCGGTCCTCTTTTACCAATACAGTAGGACAATGATATGGGACCGATGTGGTTTGGTGGCAATTGTAGAAACCGGCGGTGATGCAACTCCTGGAGTCGCGAAGAGTCATCCGCCAAAAGGTAAGTGTGTATGCTTTTTTACCTAAACCTACCTTTAACCCTTTCATAATCTCAAAGCTCCATTTCCCACAGCCTAACCTTAACTTTCCCCTTCTTCAGCCTTAACCTTCCATGCCCTGCAGCCTGAGCCTAACCTTCCCCTTCTTCAGCCCTAACCCTAACGCTCCATGCCCTGCAGCGAGACCCTAACCTTTCATGACCCACAGCCTAACCCTCCATACTCCCACAGCCTAACCCTCCATACCTCCCACAGCCAGATATATTGAACTTGTGTAAGGAGTTACATTCTTCAATCATTTACTTTTACAAAATTAGAAAGTTAAAAAAAAAAGTTTTTTTATGCAGTAAACATTTGAAATGTAAGAGCATGTATAAGAAAAAAATAATAATAAAAAATGGGTGTGGGTCCTGATAACTAACAGCCCTATTTCAAAAGGGCCGTTCGCTCCCAGCCAGTTCCAAACTGGCTGGGTTATCGATTGCTTATGCCTCGATGAGGCATAGCAATCGATCCCCGGAGCATCGAACACGGTGCTCCGAAAGGTGGGTTTCCCCCAACCCGCTCCCTAAGCCGAAGCCTAAGTCTTCCCCCCCCCTGCAGCCTAACCCCAACCCACTCCCTAACCCAAACCCTAAGTCTCACACCCCGCAGCCTAACCCTAAGTCAAACTCCACACAGCCTAACCCTAAGTTCCCGGAAGTGGCACTTCCAAAAGTGAACAGGTGAGCATGCGAATCGCATACTCACCCATTCATTAAAAAAAAAAAAATCTGAGAAATAGGGACAGCCGAAAAACAGCTTTTGGCTGTCCCTAATTTGCAATGAGAGCCTTCGCAGCGGGGACTCTCAACAATAAAGAATACTTTACATTACCAGATTTAATTATACATTACATATAAAAATGCAGTATAAGAGCTTCTTTGAGCCATACGGGAAAAGCAATAAAACAAAAATAAAATGATTAGACCGTTCCCCTGTACTGTGCTGTAACCCAACAAATTTGTCCGTGATATCATGTCAATATGGACATCCTCCGAACAACACTTGAGATCACTGACAAACGAGAAACATAAAAAGTCCCCCAAAAGAAAGGCACACTTCTACCCTCTCTGTGTTGTAGAGCCATAGCACAGTTACCGCAACATTATTTGTTCCTTTGAGCTCTAAGGATTAAAACTAATCCCTTCACTATTAGAAAATGACATTAACCCTTCTCTGACTAGTACTAGATGTCAAGATGCCAACTTTCTGTAAAGTAATCTTTAACCCTGCCCCCACGCCTATTATACTGTAGCATGTTCCAGAAACTATATTGTATCCTCCTGGCGGACACGGATTTGTCATTTAGCAGGAGGAAACAAAACAAAAAAAAGGACTTGCCAACTGTCAGGATCCAGGTCCTCGCTTTATCTCGATTCTCAATTGGCCGAGGGGAGGCCATTTCCCTAACGCAAGACTCGATCAGTTTATTCCTCCCCTCTCCCGTGTACTCACTATACACAACCCACCCCCATCTTCAAAAATGCTTCCATCACAAAAGTCTGGATGCCGAGGATCCAGTTCCTTGCTGGAGGCCTTGTGCATGGTCATGAAATGCGGGCACTTTCCACATACAAAGAGTGTGAAAACTCTCATAAATCTTAAGTCTGGATACAGTCCTATGTTATGAATCTTGTTTTTTTTTTTGTTTGGTTTTTTTTTAATATTGTTTATCTCTTGCACCACCTTTCCAGAAGACACAGAATTATACACTAATACACTTAAAACTAACTGTTTTAATTCCCTAACACATACACCAAATTTTGGCAAAATCCAATTCACCCCTTTTGAGTTGGGGGGAGAGACCCAGGTGACCTAGAGGAAATCCATGCCAATACAGGGAGCTCATACGGTCTCCATAGACAGGCCCCCTGCATTAGGAATTTAACCAGAGAAAATCTGCACAGCTATTATAAGCAGGTTAAACATTTACTCACTTTCTTAGCAGCAGCTTGAATGCATTGTATGTGCAATGCAGAGAAGACCAGGGGCCAGACTTACTAAGCTACAGGAATAGAAAAGTGGAGATGTTGCCCATAGCAACCAATCAGATTTTAGCTGACATTTTTCTAGTATGTCATAGGAAAGTGAGAGCTAGTATCTGATTGGTTGCTATAGGCAACATCTCCACTATTCCAATCTCACAGTTTGGTGACCCCGGGTGTTAATTATGTACCTTGTAACACTTCTATGTAGAAATGAATGGCTCATCTGTTTAGACATCTCACATTTACTCTTCTTCAATTTATAAACATTGCAAAAACACATTCAAAGCTTCCAGCATCTGCCACTATAAAACTCAACTAGATTTATACTTTTATAGCTCTAATGCATGAAGAATAGAGAGTTAATTTAACCAAACTGAAGACCTGCCTTATAATATGCATTCATTTGTGTGTATTTCTGTGTATATAGGGTAAATGTAGATGGACATAAAGGTTTGATAGAAGGGTAAGAAGGGGAATGGTGCCAGACTGGAAAGATGGCTGTAACATCTAAGGTGCCCAGGGGGCATGTGCTAGCAGAGTATGCACAAGCTATGGATTATAGACTTTTCAAATGACCTCCTCTTTGACTGCTGTCTTTTAGACCTTACTAATGTGCTGGTTAAGAAAGTGTCCAAAGACACGAAACGCGTTGCTGGAGAACACAATCTGTGTGCTTTAACATTCAGCTGTGGGATGCATCATATCTCTTATGCCTAATGAGATAGACCTTTCCTGCGGTAAACGAGTGAGAATCTTTATGTGACTGCAACAAAGGACTGCAATTTACGCAGCAAAGTATTTGAACGCCGCTCCATTGTGGGAGCCTCCACCCGGTAGCTGCCTGAATTTCCTCCAGTCCTATCATTTGTTGAGACTGTGCCGAGCTGGCCACCATACACTTAACAGAGCGGAACCGGGTGTGTGTTAGGACAAACGGAGGAGGACTTGTATCGTCCCAAAGGAGTTCAGTAACTCCTCATGTGTCCTGCTGTAGTTTAAAATGTATTGCTATTACGACCTATTGTTGTCTGTGGATCAGATTGATATTTACTCATTCGATACAGAGGAATGTATCTTGCTTAACATTGCTACTTATCCCACATGCTATAGCACCTTATATGTCTCCAGTATATGCTGATATTTTTATGAGATAACAGATATTTAAATCTTTATTTTAATTGATTATTCATTAATAAATATCTGACAGATATTATAGACAACAAAGTTTATTTTTCTGATATTGTATTTTCTTATATCCTTATATTTTCTTATATTATATTTCTTATATTCTTACTTCTTATATAATATACATTGCTGACAGCTATAGAAATATGTCTTACTATGCTTTGTACATTACTTGTATTGCTATATACATGCACTGTGATGACTGCTTTGTATCATGGAAATGTACTACTTTCTAATAAAAATATTATTGAAAAAAAAACCTAATTGGTGCAAAATAAGATACCTTTGTTGTTCTTCAACCTTCACAAATAACCAGAACCTTTTTGTTAAATGAATCTATATTTCAGCGCTGTCCTATTCTATATTAATGTACTGGTTGTGTCAAGGAGCAACTAGATGGTCAAGAAATGCATTGTTAGATAACTACTGCAGATGAGCAAAGATTGAAAGCAGAAGAATGTATTGACATACGTCATTATCCTAACCACACATATCTTATAAATCAGGATATTTCAATACCTTGGTCTGGATTCACAGTTACATAGTTTTCGTCTTATGTACTACGCATTCGTGGTAGCTTATTTACGCTATCTGCGTACCATTTCTGTATGTAGATTGCGTAAACGCGGTCTTTAGAAATTACAGAAATGGTAAGTAGGTAACGTAAAGAAGCTACTATTCTTAAATTCTCAATTCTTAAAACAATGTACGCAAGATGAAAACTATGTAACTGTGAATCCGGACCCTTGTGTGTATCAATAGTTCCCCAAAAATGGCAAAGATAACACCTTGCAGGATTATCGGGCAATACAGGTCCCCTTCACCAAGACCATGGCAATAAAGCTATACAGCTGAATTCAGACTAGAAAGTGGCGGAGATGCGACTCCTGGACTCACAAAGGGTAAACCACCGAAAGCTAAGTGTTTAACCTAACCCTCTGTCTTCCACAGCCTAACCTTCAATCCCTTCGCCCATTTTCTTCAATCCATGCTCCGCAGTCTAACCCTAACCCTTCACCTGCCATTGCACTAACCCTAATCTACCCACCGCAACCTCTCGCTACTAGGAATGTGGTAATATGCTCCCGCTCCCAATAGCTTTTTTTTATGTCAGTCTATTTCGAACAATAATTCAGTTGCCATTCAGCTTGGACCGGCAACCGCATCCCGTACATTCCGCTCCAAGCCTGGTCACACCTCTTATGGGGCTGGATCCAGACTTAAGTAAGTGCTTGAAATGAGTTACTCCTGGGCTAAACCATGGTGATTGCAGGGGGAGTCATATTTCATCTGTTGCAAACAGTATTAGAGTTGAGAGTTGATGTTTCCTATCCCAAGTCTAAATAACAGTGTGATAGTAAAGCTGGCGCAGTAAGCAATTCAAAGATATATCCCTGCATGCAAAGAATACAAACAACTTGACTCCCCCTGCAATCAACATGGCTTAGCCCAGGAGTAACTAATTTCAAGCACTTATTTAAGCCTGGATCCAGCCCATAGTGTAAGCTGACCTAGATAGAACGAGCTATAATTGGTTTCAAACCTTTGTTGTTTTTTTACATTGTGCTTTCATTGTAAATGTGCAGCATAATATATCAGCAGTATATAAATCTAGATAATGAAATAATGGTACACACGGATCTGCATGTTGAGCCTATTTGCCATAGAGATACATGTGCTTTAACCTTTTTACCTTGCACTTTTAAGAGTATGACTAATAATTTTACTTATATATGGCCAAAATTCTAGGTTATATTAAAAGTTTCCGGAAATATTCTGATAATCCCACAACACACCGTAAAGTCCGGTTTCTTCTCCTGGATTTACTGATTTGGGGTAAGCCAGTCTGATCTGGATTAGCTAGTGATACATTAATAAAGTTGGGTGATATAAAATTTTGCCAGGGGTTAGTTGCATCCAAGAAGATTATAGTGAGGGAGATCTGCAGTGGAGATGAGGGCTTTAAACTTGGCTGCCTTTTTGTTATATTAAAAAAACAACAATATAGCTACTTCCTGGCGTCATACACTGTTCTGATGCTTTTGCTGTAATGAAATACTTGTTTTTCTGTTCATCCAGTTTATCTATATCACCATATAAAAGTGTGTAAGATAAGCAGAAGGTATCCTGGATGCAGCATGTACATACAGTAATACAAATGTATGCAGATCATACACCCATATTATGAAGGTAAATAACACTATAGCATAACAGTACAAGGTCTTGCAAAGGTTCGTTTCTCGGCGCTTGGAACTGCTTTTCTGGGTACTTATAACGGGTGTGGGTCTCCGCATAGAACGACCCTACTTCAATAGGGCCATTCTCTTCCTGCCAGTTTCGAACTGGCTGGGATATCGATTACTTATAGCAATCGATCCCCGGAGCACCGAACACAGTTCTCCAAAAGGTGAGTGGCTAAACTAACCCCAACCCTTCCCCTAATTCTAACCCAAAACCTCCCCTTCCATTACCCTAACCCACCTTTCCCCGCAGCCTAACCCCAACCCTCCCTTCTCCCTAGCCTGATTCTAATACTCCCTTCTCTATAGCCTAACTCTAAGACCACCCTTCCCCGCAGCCTGACCCTAACCCTCCCCTTCCATTACCCTAACCCTCCCTTCCCCGCAGCTTGACCCCAACCCACCCTTCCCCGCAGCCTGACCCTAACCCTCCTTTTCTAAATGCCTAACACTAAATCCCCCAATACTAAAATGCCCCGGAGAAATTACTCACCTCTCCGAGGCTATCAGCGGCGGGTCCTCTGTGAAAATGAAGGGGCGAGTATGCCGATCAGCACACTCACCCATTCATAAAATAAAATTCTAAAATGGCCCCCTATTCGAAATAGACACAGCTGAAAAGTAACTTTTGGCTATTACGGGCCATCGGACTGGAGACTGCATCCGATTATAAGACTACTGCACACTCCTTGTGGGTGTCCAGGTGATGTCCCCCAGAACCGCTCATTATGGATCAGGGCTGTGGGTAACTGGGAGAACAAGAACTCAGGACAGCCAGGAAACAGATTAGAGTTTAATTCACAGCTCCTGGTCACAGGATACAGCAGGAAGAATCCTTGAAGTTAGGATGAGGTTTTATTGCTCTTTCAGCCATTAGAAGGACTGATAAACACTAGTCAGAGGCACCAGTGATATAATGTAACCTGGTGTATTCTGCTGTAAGATCTTTAGATACAATGCACATCACATCAACTCGTTCAGCAATCTGAACAAACCAATTATCCCTTCATACCAACGTGTTGGCGACATGACAAATCTGTCCATGCGATAAAATACATGACGATGATTGGGCCGATTATAACCAGCAGATCTCCTCTATTATTGGACCGTCTTTACAGATCCATTATTGCGTGAGGTTGCGTGCATATTTTTAGGAGCGGATTAACAGCGCATGCGTAGTAACTTTTTCCACGTACATTACGTAGTATTTACGCACATAAGTACTTTCAGCACGGACTTGTGAATCGCGCTTAGGGACATACGTACGGAGGGGCGTGGTTTTTGTCCGTGGATTAGAAGTTACGTGAAAGTGGGCGGGGGAAAGCATTTAAATGGGCATTTGAGGGCGTGGTTAGATATATACGCAAGTAACATGTAAGTAACATACATGTGTAAGTAGTACACACACGTAGACTTAAGGGTGCCCTATGGAGGCGGAAGTCAACTAAAACCCGTCTGGCCGAGGGGAGTGTTATGGGTGTTGCCTGGCTACCTGCGTGGGTAAAAACGCGCACATAGTAAATACGGATCTGTGAATCCGGTCCATTGTGTATCAGGCTTAAATCAGAAATATAGAACCGAAAATAAGGCTAGACATTAGGAAACACAAAACACCCACGCTTAATAAGTCTTTCATTTGATTTTGTCATTACACTAATTTTATAGTCTTGATCGTCTTGCTGACCTATATAGTTTGTAAATCTTCCAAAATGAAAACTGTTGGCATTAATTTTGAACAACTGCCTTGATTGTTTGCAGCGATTAGAGAGGCTTTAGGTTGCCTGAGGGATTGCTACTAAAACTGTCTTGCTCGCTAGAATTTAATCCTCGTTCACAGAACCCCATTGAAATGTGATCCGTGGTAGCGTCTCGGAGGAGGAGGATGGACGCAGGCATCGCACTAGCCCCTATGAGCAATGTATGAAATGCACTTCTAGGAATACTGGTTTACATTGAAATTGGGTTAAATGTAAAAAAAAAAAAACCAAAAAAAACCAAAAACCCAATAAGATCCAAATAAGCCTCACAATATAAGAGTCAGGGCCATATTCAGAGAACCGTTTTTACGGCGACATGCGTGCGTATTTTTAGGTATGTTTCAACTGCGCATGCGTAGTAACTTTTTTTACTTAGTATATGTAGACTATACGCGCGTAAGTATATAACATTGTTGTAGATATATTACATATTTTTTACATGGGCCCATGCACTACCATGGTATAAAGTCTACAGAATTGCAACATTGCACAATCCCAATCTTTGGTTCTATCTTTAGCCTATTGCTTTACAAATTCTTACTGCAGATAAAGACTTTATGATAACGTAGTAAATGA
>WWET01000717.1:482946-502327 GCA_011038615.1 Limnodynastes dumerilii
GAAAAAATAGGAAGGGGGGGGGGGGGGTGGATAGAGACATATGAAGGAGTGGGGAGAAGAGATTGCTGGAGATATACAAGGGGGACCAAGGGAATGGCGCACAGTAATAATTTAGCATGCAGCCCTCCAGGTGTATAAAACTACATGTCTCACTATACTTTACCTGGTATCAGCTATGTCTATGTTACTGTTAAACCACCTACCAGGGCACGGAGTCTAACTACCTGGTGTTCACTGGAGCTCCTGCTGGTGGGAATAGATTGGGCTGCAGACTCCTAGCAGGTCACAGGCTCCAGGTGGTAACAACCATGTACCGGCAGGGAGACTACTAACTGCACGTTGCCATGTGAGGTGTAATGCACGCAAGATAAGAGAAAGCACCTGTAGTTGAGATGGAAAACACACTACACAGGGAATAGTGCACTTAAGCCAAGGATAAGGACGGACAAGGGAACAAGCAACGGGAAAAGACACCAGGAGAGAACAGAGCAATGGAAAGAATACCAGGCAAAAATCACAGATAAATACTAAATATAATTATCGTTTATTTATAAAAGGTGCCACAAGGTGTCCGCAGCACCATACAAAATTCAACAGAATGCAGTATAGACATACAGGGGCTGCCGGCCTGCCATAGGTCAGCAGCAACACACCTGCTGTTTCTCATTGGTGGGAAGTCAGAACAGCAGTCAGTAACAGTAAGCACCCGCCAGATCAAGAGGCAGTGTCCCATGTGGCTCCATGTTTATATGCTGTTATGCTGCTGGTGATGGTATACATAGGAGGAATCCAAAAATGGTAGGTGTGAATCTACCGCCATTCCCCGAAAATAAGACAGGGTCTTATATATTTAATTTTTCTCCCCCAAAAAAGCACTAGGACTTATTTTCGGAGTAGGGCTTATTTTTTTGCTTATTTATCCCCTCTTGTATTTAGTTAGCAGTGAAGCACACTGTAGGTTTGTATATTTATCCCTCTTGTATTTAGGTTAGCAATGATGTACACTTTTTTTTTTGGTATAGGGGAGATGAAGCTTGGTTGTGGGCCTCTGGTTGAGTTAGATAGCTGAAGCTGGGGTTCAGCGCCAGCTAGACACATAAAATGGCACCTATTGAGCAGGAAATGGACGCTCACTTTTACTGTTAACACTGTAGTTCACTTGCTCAGAGCCTGGTGCACTGAGCACCACCAGTCCCCCCAAAGTATTTGTCAGCAGTAGAGCACAGCTGTGGAGGCAAAGCTCACTCACCAACGGATCCGAGAGGGAGGCTCGCAGTAACAGTGGGCTAGCCGCACGGACGCTCACACTCCGGGAAGCCTTGATGCTCAGCGGAGTCAGGACGCACTGCACATGACTAGGGCTTATATTCGGGGTAAGGCTTATATTTCAGGAAATATGAAAAATCAAGGTAGGGCTTATTTTATGACTAGGTCTTATTTTTGGGGAAACACGGTATATGCAGGGCAATGTGGCAGCTTGTAACAACGTATTTTCTTGGAGCACGCTGGGATTTTTTTATATCCCAGCACCAGAAATGCCAAATGTTAATTATGTCTGGTTTAGTAGGATTGTATAGTACTGCATTGCAATTTACACCAGGAACCTATCTATAAAGTTAGATTTAAAAAAAAGTGATATTTGTGCTTTTGAATTTTATTTATCATAGAATGAGGGATTTCCAAAAAAGGGGCATCCGAAAGTACCTTTTCAGATTTCGAATACCCACCCGTTTTAGAAATATTTTTTTAGAATGGGTAAGTTGCCGATTGGCATACTCAACTATTCCTTTTCGGAAACACCGCCGCCACCGCAGGCCCCGGACCACGGGAAAGGTGAGTAACCTCTCCAGGGTTAGGGTCAGGCTGCAGGGGAGGGAGAATTAGGGTCAGGCTGCAGGGGAGGGAGAATTAGGGTCAGGCTGCAGGGGAGGGAGAATTAGGGTCAGGCTGCAGGGGAGGGAGAATTAGGGTCAGGCTGCAGGGGAGGGAGAATTAGGGTCAGGCTGCAGGGGAGGGAGAATTAGGGTCAGGCTGCAGGGGAGGGAGAATTAGGGTCAGGCTGCAGGGGAGGGAGAATTAGGGTCAGGCTGCAGGGGAGGGAGAATTAGGGTCAGGCTGCAGGCTTTTTTGTAATCGGTGGTGGGGGGGGGGGGTTAGGATCTGTAATACTCCATAATAGAAGTGATTCACAAAAAATAAAAAGACAATAGATTCCGTTAATAATCTGTCAGCAGATTCCAATTCCTAGAAATTCATATGTAGACCACGTCATGCGATTAAAGTATTGTTACAATCTGAAATTCAAATAACCATAAAAATATTTTTATTCTTGGTGTCTTAGAGGTTCAAATGCTATCTCTTCAGACCACAGACTGAGAAACAGAAAGGACTTATAACATGTGACAACATAGTTTGCAGTAAGCGGCCTCTATTCTGTCAGCAGTTTGTGTATAGTTTCTCTCATGGTTAATCTCTGCCTGAAAACCCACAGTTCTACTGAAGAAATTAATGGACTGGCCTCAATAACAAACCCTTGATTTCCCAGAAACAGATAAAATGGAAACAGGAAAATATACAAAAATATTTAAAAATGCCCATAAATAAATACCATTCATTTACATTCCTTTCCTGAGACATTTAATCATAACCCACAAGAATCACATGTATAACACAAGAAGTGACAGATTCACAGCATTCGATCACCAAGGAGACTCTCTAGTGATCCATCACAGACCCCAATAGCTATTTCAAGATTTGCTAAACAGCGTAAAAGTGAAGATTTTGCCCACAGTAACCAATCAGATTCTAGCTGTCGCTTTTTTTTTTGGGTCAGCAAGACTCTGAATGGTTGCTATGGGAAACCATCTAAAATTTTCCGCAGTTTAGTAAATCTAGCCCCAAGACTGTCAATGACAAGATCCCTGAGGTTATGTATGGCAGACTTGGGTCCTATAGCATGGAGGCGGGGCCTGAGTCTGGATGGGCATGTATAAGCGCTGAGCGCTGTTTTAAGCGGTCAGCCTCTGACTACTTGCTTATAGTGTAGGGGGGAGAGGCTGCCATGGGCCCTGTAGGGGCCACATCTCTTGCCCCTCCTATAGATACGCTTCTGCCCGAGGTTCGTTATTAATTATAGTAGGCCGGTAATGTGATTTGTGAAGACTATTCTTTGTTTATCATGCTCCTGGGTCTGTGCTGCCAAATATTAAACTAAAAACCAAGAGAACCTTTCAGGATCTGTAAAATGCTATGTTGTATCTTGGCAGGAATCTAAAAACATCCGGATAGTGAGCAATGTGACATTTCGCCAGGAACATGTATTTATGACAGGTCACCCTTAACATGTCACTTGGACTAAACATCGCTGCTTATGATCCCAATGAATAAATGCCTGGTTAATGATTTTAGAAGTATATTAGCACAGTTAGTGCTCTTTATTGTGTAGCCAGAAACTGGCAGTGTGACTGGTTATCTCAGGATATTAACACCACCTACAAAAGATCCAAATCATTCTAGTAATGATTCATTCTGAAACAAATCTTTATAGACCACACACAATGTTCTTTTCTTCTTGTACATTCAAGGGCATTCACGTGTAAGAATGAAGAGCAGATCCCAGGTACTGCATGGTACTTGGTATTGCTTTATTCCCGTAGATGCCACGTCATTTATATTCAAATACAAACATTTTAGACAAATGCAAAGAAAACAACAATTCAGTATACAGTTCATAATAAAAGACCGGCTCCAGAATTCTATAGGACAGGCCGTTTATGCATTCAGAACGCTCATCACATGCGGTTAAGAATCAACACACATTACCAGGTATTTCGGATAGCGCATAGTATTCTTTTGATAGCGAGGCATGACAACCCGCCATGTATTCAGCGTGTAAACACAGTGGGCAGAAGGAAAAATGTATATTGTACAATAAGGGCTCGATTAAGCCCTTGTGTATGATTCAGCATTATGCACCAGTCCCATTTTTGGTGGGGTGTGTGCATAACAGTTAAGGTAGAGAGCGGGCAGGGCTGGTGAGGCAGGGCATCAGTAGGGTTGTATAGATGAGAGGAGGATCCTTTAACTCTTCTCAGAAGTGAAGGAGACAGGCAATGGCACCGCCATTTTCACCAATGAGAAGCCTCTCTTCTATGGAAATATCAGTAACAGGAGTCTTTCTATGTCTGCGATTGTAGAGCGTCTGCACTAGAGCGAGGGAGCAAATTTATAGTATTTAAGTGGACGTCAAACATCCTAATGCTGGCCCTGGGTCAAGGGTCCAGAGGTTCTGTATATGTATATTCCGCTGCAGAGACTTACAAGCACTTTAACAGAACCCCACACGCTTTACTTGCATGTGGGGGTCCGTAGGTACGTGTACGTAGCGGGGAGTGCGCGCCCCATGCACACCCCCCGCAGATTTTGTCATAACGGGAATTCACCGCCCCCCGACCCCTCTTTTACATGGCTATCCCCACCTGTAAATGATGGGTCTGCCCCTTATGCACACATACAGACGTACGTAACAAAGTTACGTGGAACATGTACAGACGTTCCCACACAGGGGACTTACGCAAATGACTTGCGCAAGTCCCGTCGTACTTAACTTTGGATCTGGGCCACTGTATCCAGACAAAGCGTCACAGCTCACTATATGTCCCCAAACACACCACTGCTGGGCCAAATCAACATCTGTAAGTGTCAGCACACTGCAGATTCAAAGTCCCAAATAAAGTCCTGAGTCGCTAACCCCGAAAACAATCTTTCTTTTAAATCCTCGTATTCTCATAAAGGATATAAGAGAGAGAGTGAGAGAGAAATAAAATGATGTAGTTTTACAGATACATTTTCTCATTTCTCTCTCTTATGAGAATGAGGATTTAAAAGAAGATTGTTTTCTGGATGAACCACAAAGGACTTTATTTGCTGACACTTAAAGCAATTGAATAGACACAGCTGCGCTGTCACGGGGGACTCCTTCACTTAATCGTACCTTTTGACTAAGAAAGTCTAGACTTCTAGTCTCAAGACCGCGGCAGCAATTAAGGCGCAGAATGACGTGCCTGTCACACCATCCTGTGCCCCCTCCACCGCTAAATAAAAGTGTAGCCCATTCCATATCCAGCTGCATCTGCTGGACACCAGTAGAATTACCTTCTGACATTATGGTGTTGATTCAGACTTAAGAAGGAGCTTGAAAGTAAGAGAGGAAAGTTACCCCTGGGCAAAACCATGTTGACTGCAGGGGGAGTCCAGTTAATTATATTCTTTGCATTTAGGGATAGATCTTTGAATTGCTTACTGCGCACAGATACTGACCAGCTTTACTATCACATTGTTATTTAGATTTGGGATAGGAAACATCACCTCTCAACTCTAATACTGTTCGCAACAGATGAAATATGACTCCCCTGCAATCAACATGGCTTAGCCCAGGAATAAATTCCCTCTCTTATTTTCAAGCTACTTCTTAAGTCTGAATCAGGCCCTAAGCCATAATCCATAGATATATTTAAATGATCTGCATTTTTATACAAACACTGGACAAGTTTGAATATATGCAGCAATTAAAGATTATGCGATGGAATTTCATATCCCAAACGTAAATCTAGTCATACATTTTAAAGTTTGCTCCACACTATATACAGTTTACTAGAGTCATGGACTGTACACAGGAAACTGTTACAGGTAGGACAAAAAAATAGAAATATAAAATAAAATTCCAGTTGCTTATGGGCAAAGTTAAATCTAAATAAAGATAAAGATTTAAGGCCGGATCCTAAGTTATGATTTTCGATATTTTTTTTTAAAGTACAGTAATCAGCTCGCATTAAGACATACATTGCAGTATATTTTGTGTTTTGGGCACAGGCACACATCTATGCCACAAGTGGGTCTGACTTGGTATTACAATCTACATTATAGGCAGGCACTTATTCTACCAATCCAGACTTCCAAACATCCACCATTTTGCATTTGCAGGAGTCACGAACTTAAGGCAGGCCCAGGCTTCCCCAGGATGGAGACGGGCGCCCCCTTCATAGTATTTACACACTACATACAAAATGCTGAAGTATTTTCTCTGAATTGAGGAAATGACATTTGCTTCCCTCATACAGTAACATGGTTAGGCCAGGTGAACAGGAGCACCGTTTACTAGCTTCTGGCTTCAGTGCTGAAGACATATAAATCATTATCGTGGCTCCAACAACTGGCTGAGTCCCCAGATGCATCTGAACTCCTTCAAAACACTGTGCCAGGAGAATAAATCAAATCAAGTGGGAAAAAGTCAGCTGTCTCGCACCCATCATTCACTTCTACTGCAGAATGTTTTCCTAAATAAAAATCAATATAATACTGCGACAGAATAATAGAACATGAAACAAACATTATCATAAAATCTTGACAGGAGATAAGAACCACTTGGCCCGTCTAGTCTGCCCTTTCCACCCACCCAGCACCCTTCCTGTGAAACGGGTGTGGGTCTACGGAAAGAAAGGCCTTATTTTAATAGGACCGTTTCTCCCAGACAGTTTTGAACTGGATGGGATTTCGATGGCTTATGCCTCGATGAGGCATTTCAATCGATCCATGAAGCACCGAACACAGTGCTCCAAAAGATAAAGCTTTTAACTACACCAACCCTTCCCCTAATTATAAACCTAACCCTCCCTTCCCCGCAGCCTGACCCTAACCCTGGGGAGGGTACTCACCTTTTCCGTGGTCCGGGTCCTGCGGTAGCAGCAGCGGAGCGGTTTCCGAAAAGGAATGGGTAAGTATGCCGATTGGCACGCTCACCCATTCTGAAAAAAAATTTCTAAAATGGAGGGGTATTTGAAATAGGGACATCTGAAAAGGAACTTTCGGATGTCCCTATTTCGGAAATCCTTCCTTCTGTTTTTCCCTTAAAGTCTGAATCAGCACCTCATACACTAGGGTTCATTTCGTTAGTAACATATTGTTTGGCATGTGTGAGGAAACCCACACAGACACAGGGAGAACATGCAAACTCCACAAAGATAAAACCTTGCCCGGGAATCAAACTTATGACCTCAGACACAAGTTTTGTACCTGGTACTTCTATACTTTGGGAATACAGTACACTCTTGGGGACACAGACTTATATCTGTAGAGGTTAGTATAGTATGATGATGTTGGTATACTATGGAGATGGAGGACATTGGCTCTAGTACATTTGACCAAATAGTTGCACAGGTTATTTTGGCTGTGTAATATATGATGGAGGAATGGTTCATGCTTTCTTGTATACAGCAGATATGCCCATGCAAAAAGCACACCTGATTTTTTACTTTTGTGAAGCATTTGTCCAAAGCTGCTTTATAGATGAGCGGCTACCATTTATTAGACCAAATACAAATACAACTGAAAACCCTGGTCTTGAAGATGCCCAGTCTTCATGGGCTGCAGGATCTGATGGCTTGCTACCTGCAAGGTTCGGCTGATAGGGGTGAATAAGGGCCAGGTAGGTTTTACAGGTGGGATTAATCCTGACATAATCAGGCACCTTAGAAGACACTGAATTTTATTGCAATATATCAGAGTGACCACAAACATTTATTGAAATAGGATCTCTTAAAAGCATTAAGAGCACTATGATGGCAATCACGTTTCTCTTGCTTTGTAAGCATTTACGCAGTTGAAATAATATATATGCTTACACACATACTATAGATAAGAATATAGGATCCTCATGACCCAGGCTTCCGACGGCGAGCAAGGATGTCCCGCTATGCGCAATCATACAATACGGGCTCAGCCATGGGACTGGTGCATACCATTTAAGGATGGGTCCTGGGAATGAACGTAAGTCTGTACACGTCTGTCCGCTACCACTGCTGAAGTAGTAACGATCATGCTGCCAATAAACTTCTGGATCGGGCCTATAAAATTCTTACTTTTAACCACTGTCTGAAGAGAATATCTAATATTGTAAATAAATAAGAAAGAAATTCATAAAAATAAAAAACATCGGTCAGTCAAAATCCATGACAAAGTCTCGCCCACAGTTCCCAAGCTTGGTTCTTCATATTGGAATTAATAGCTGAATTTTCAAACACACAATTTAAACACTTTCTGTAGTTGGTGTTTGAACGAGGAATATAACATGTAAAGAGCCTCATGAAAATAGAATACAAATAAAAAAAGATATTTAGAATCAACCATAAAAGTGTAATGCAACGATAATAAAAAATGATCTGCAGCTCACCCAGGAGAGGGCGGCACATTCCTGCCAGCAGTTAGGGTAGAGCAGTGTTTTTCAACCTCAGTCACCCCCAACAGTGCATGTTTTCCAGGTCTCACTGCTGGAGCACAGGTATGTTCATTACTAACTGACACATATTAAAAGCTCCACAGGTGCTGCTCATTATATCACTTGTGATAGAAAATATGGACTGTTAGGGGTCCATGAGGACCGAGGTTGAGAAACACTGGGGTAGAGGGATGGTTGCGCAACTAAGCTAATTTAGAGTGCCGACCTCCAGCGCGTGCTGAAAACTGATCAGATGGTGGGCGGGGCAGCATGCTCAAAGCACGTCCTTATCATGGGACATTTTTAAATCGTACAGTAAGGACTTGGTTAAGCCCTAACGTACGATCTTCATTCACGCACCATCCATATTTTCCTTGGGGCTGTAAGAAACTTAAGAGAGGGACCTGGAGACTAAAAGTGCTTAAGGGCCAGATTTACTAAACTGCAGGTTTGGAAAAGTGGAGATGTTGCCCATAGCAATCAATAGGCAAGTGAGAGCTAGAATCTCCACTTTTCCAAACCCACAGCTTAGTAAATCTGGCCCTACATGTGAGGAGAGTATTCTCCCCCACTCACGTGAATTAGAATCACAAGGTAACCCACTGCATGAGCCCGCTAGATTCTAACTAGTGGGCTAACTATTCTAACTATTAAATTAGGATCTGGTACAAAGGGAGCGCGGTAAAATATTAACGCCATGTTTTATACAATCTACATAGAAACATAGAAAGTGACGGCAGATAAGAGCCACATGGCCCATCTAGTCTGCCCATTTGTTTATTGAAAACTATACTGACCCTAGACCAATTTGGTTTACAACTTAGGATACTCTTATATTTATCCCAAGCATGTTTATATTGTTCTACTGTATTGGCCTCAACCACCTCAGATGGGAGAATATTCCATTTATCTATCACCCTTTCAGTGAAGTAATTTTTCCGCACATTTCCTTTGAATCTACCACCCTCCAGTTTATATCCATGCCCTCGTGTTCTATTACACCTTTTCTTTTGAAAAATGGTACCCTCCTCTAGCTGGTCACAACCCTTGATGTATTTGAAAGCTGCTATCATGTCCCCCCTCGCCCTTCTCTGCTCCAAGCTATACATGTTTAGTTCCTCTAGCCTTTCTTGGTATGATTTGTTACAAAGGCCATGTGTCAGGATTTCTTGAAAACCATCGAAAACATTTTATTTCAAAAAGAGGCGCGAGTCATGTGACACTCTCTAGGGAAGCCAATGAAAAGAAGGAAAAAGGGACTGGGGATTCAAGCGCATTAAATTTCTGCTGTGCCAAAACTAATCACCCGGAGGGGTCTCAGACCTCCCAATAGTAAAATATTTTTATCCCTATTTCTTTTATCCTTATGTCTTTTGCCTTTGGGAGGGAAACAACACCGTAGGATTCACCATCAACAGCACGACCGATGTTTATGCATAGGACTTGTATATTAAAGTTTGATTTATTTATTAATTTACTTAATTGTATTTATTTTGAAATTACTGACACGCCCCCTCGTTGTGGATAACCCAGAGCCTGAGACTATCCCCATACACTTTGCACATTTCTCTAAGGAAGCTGCTTAATTGTCGTAGCCCCCTGCTCTCCCCCAATGAGCTGTCACGATTTTTCTATGTCTGAGGCTTACAGAACAAGCAAACATTTCTTCTCATAACCGGTCTTCGTGCAACCACAGCCCTCCGACTAAGAAAATAACTGATCATTATGAAGAGATAAACAGATTTCCCACTGTAAAACCTATCAGAAAGGGTCAATCAGGAACCTGTTAAAAAGCCATCTGCCACAATTACACTGATTGCATTCAGCTGCATTGTTTGTCAAGTCACCCAGATGTGTGTTAATTATCCAGTGTCCCTGATAATACATCAAGCATAAAGTTACACACACTATTTTTGGATATTGGTGCGGCTGACCCAATCCCCCCACCTCACCCCTGGGAGAGACCTTATCTGACCTCACTGCACACTAGCTGCTTAGCATTATGAATACAGAGGGCTGGATCCAGACTTAAGCAAGTGCTTGAACATAGTTACTCCTGGGCTAAACCATGGTGATTGCAGGGGAGTCATATTTCATCTGTTGCAAACAGTATTAGAGTTGAGAGGTGATGTTTCCTATCCCAAGTCTAAATAACAGTGTGATAGTAACGCTGGTCAGTATCTGTGTGCAGTAACCAATTCAAAGATATATCCCTGCATGCAAGTATACAATTAACTTGCCTCCCCCTGCAATCAACATGGTTTAGCCCAGGAGTAACTCATTTCAAGCACTTACTTAAGTCTGGATCGAGCCCAGAGTTTTCTAAATCATCGTCATTGAGGGCTCCAAGCACGATCAGAACTCTGGATTCGGACCTATTTCACCAAATCAGAGATGCTTGAGGCATACACTATGGGCCCGATCCAGACCTGAACACATACTGCGTGCCATAATTATATCAACCTTTAAAGATTGGTGCTGCTGGAAGTCACTTAGAAGTACTTATTAGGCACAGTCTCTGAATCCAAAAATAGTTTCTCATTTATATGTCTGAATGGCTTTAATCACCGTTTAGTTCGTAGGACATCCCTCTTTAATTAATGCCGGCGATGAAATCCCCACTCATTTGAAAGAGTGAATATGAAGAAAACAATAGAATTAGAGATTGTTTCCAAGATTAAAAATACATTTAATACTTCCAGTCAAAACATAATACATAAATAGCACTTTAACACACACAATAATAAAACAGCGGCTGATCATACCAAGGGCGCTCTGTTACCTGTGATGTTAAGCTGGAACCTGGGTTTTTGGAGACAAGAAGTGACACTTGGCAACGGAGCTGGTGAAAAATACACAGGTTTTTATTGATGTTTAAACAATTGTGTTTGTGTGGTTGGTGGATCGCGATACTTTAGATTGTGTAGGCTGCAGCTTCTCTCACTACGTAAAGTGTTGTTCTCATTTAAAATCTGTAGATGTGAATGCAAAACCGGGCAGGACACGGGAGATCCAAAGGCACAAGAATTGCCGATCCGATCCCGTATGCAAATCCGGCAGGTGGCGTATGTATACAGAGCTGCCAACACGATCGGACATTTTCCCTTTCCCCTTTCCCAGCGACCTAAGTGCAAGTGCTGAGGACTTTGATGTAACTGCAAACACAGATGTGGTACGCCACAGAGCATAGGTTCAAGGGCTATATTTACTAAATGGTGAAGACTTCGCTTTCAGTCGATAAAGACTACATTCACCTGAAGTCTTCACCATTCACAAAGCTATGATCACCATGTAAACCCTGGTTATCATCAGCTTCTGCACTCCCAATAGCCGGCCCATTCTAACAAATGCAGGCTGGCTGATCGCTATACTTACTAAGCAACATAGCGAATTTTAACAATCTGCACCGATGTTACTGGCTTCCTGTCCCTTTCAGAATCCTCTTCAAGCTCCTCCCCACAACTTACAAGACTCCTCCTCTACCACTCCCCCCTTATCTCCATCCACACTCCCTCCCGTCCCCTCCGCTGGTGACCATAGCCTCAACTCCAACCTGATAACTACCTCTCACTCCCGCATCCAAGACTTCTCCCGGGCCGCCCCTCTACATTGGAACAACCTACCACATCAGGCAATCCAGCACCCTCCAATCCTTCAAACACTCCCTCAAAACCTACTTCTTCAGGCTAGCCTACCTTTCCTCCACCTAAGCTTATCTGCCCTCCCCATCTTCATCACTGTGTCTCCTGCTTATTTGCCCTCTCTCTCTTAGCATGTTAGCTCTTATGAGCAGGGTCCTCCTCCCTCCTATCATCACCCCTCTATCTTGTCCTCATCACTTCCCACCTTTTTCTCTCTACTGTCTGTATCTGTCCTTATTCACCTGCTTCTACACACATTTCCAGCATCTTTTTTTCCTACATATTGTTCTGTTTTTTTTTTTTTTTTTTTGGTTTGTTTTTTGTACTGTATTTTAATTTAGCTTTGTACATGTATTGTATTCCTTATTCATGTTTTTATACTCTCTGTTAATTATTGTATTGAATTGTATATGTAACTATCGTCTTTGCTATTGCCTCTGTACGGCGCTGCGGATACTGTGTGGCGCCTTATAAAAAAACGTTTTTTTATAAAAAAAATTATTCTGTACCATAAAATTAAAAGAAAAATAAGTGAAGAAAGAGTTAAACTGACCCGTCCACCATCTTTCTCTGAAGTCCCGATGCATGCGCAGTGTGTTTAACTACGGCGCTGCGGATACTGTGTGGCGCCTTATAAATAAACGTTATTAATAATAATAATAATAATATGTAACTATAATGTAAGCATTCCAGTGGCCTCCCCATATACCTCCTTTTGCTCCCCCTAATAGCTGAAAGGGGGAGTATATATAGGGAGACCGCTGGAAAACACAGACTGCGTATTTTTTATTTTTTTTTATAAAAAAATTATTCTGTACAATAAAATTAAAAGAAAAAGAAGTAAAGAAAGAGTTAAACTGACCCGTCCAGCATCTTTCTCTGAAGTCCCGATGCATGCGCAGTGTGTTTAACTTTTGAGACTTAAAAATGTTTTAAGTCCAAAGGATAGCTACTGCGCATGCGCCAGGACTCCATCTCCTGGCGAGATCAAACGTTTCCGTTGAAAGTCCCGCAGACCATCGTGGGACCCTACCGGAGGGGTAAGTATTCGGAAATACTGCCATCTCTGCGGGGTGCAGATTGCTTAAATAGCACTCGATACGCTATTATTAGTAAATGGCGTCCTAAATCTGGATAAGGTCTTGAGTACACGGCATTAATAGATTATTGGCTTGGGGCAAATCTGACTCAGTGACTAACTCTTACAGGTATCAGTACACAAACGAATATTGCATATAGTAATCTTGGACTGGATCCTGATTTAATATTAGTAGCCGTGTTCCCGCATGCTGCATGTACAGTAAGGACACGGAGACACTCATTTATGCACCAGCTCCATGTTATGTGGGGCCGGTGTGTAACAGTTAAGGAAAGGTCCTGCTTGCAGACAGTGTTTTATTACAAGGGGAGTCGTCACCCACTAGGGTCAGATGGCACCCTATAGTGGACCTCCGCAGCAGCTGCATTCTGCAGGTCCGCTGGCTTACAACGAATAAATTAGGATACAAGGCCTAATTCATAACTACAATTACAGGTGTGTACGTGGTGTGTAGACGAGGCCTAAGGTGGAGTTGAAACACAATAACACACTGCCGCTTTGTGAAGGGTTACATTAATATTTCAAAATCTAAATTTAGAGGTAGGAAAATTGTACATATAATTGCAGCGATTTCCTCTGTATATTGCAACTTCTTGTCCTTGCAGCAAAGAAGTTCATTTACTGCAGACTCAGTACTTAGATAAATTTGCTGAACTTGTCATTTTGTCGGCCTTGTACACAAGACTCGCTGCCATCTGAGGGAGGAGCACGTGGGGTATGTCACAATTTTTATGTTGCTCCAATAAAAATACATGGAAACTACCAAGATAATAACTTTCCAGTGTTTCTTGTACTCACAAGTGACAGGAAACTACAAGCACGTTAAAGGGAATTCTAACCGGTAAAAGCAGTAAAAGGCACTACAATAAGGACTGTAGTATATAAAGTGGAATAAGTATGAACTTAAAGGTGGACAGGTTTACTAAAATAAAAAACAGCTGCATCTATAGGAAACCGCAATCAAAATAAAGAAATACACCCACATCATTAGCATCGAAAATGATCAAGTTACACTCTGACAAACAGCAAGCACCCCTTATACATCCAAATACAACCACAATACAATGTAAGACTACACAAAGACCGGATTCTCTGTAACATTAGGAGGTCAGGGTTGTCTATGCCACCATTAATGTGCACGTTTCTTACTGAATTCCTATTAGCCATATTTTCATGGAGGGACAAATTGGAATATCAATAAAACAAGTTAAACTCCCCACAGCCCACTGCATCATCAGGGACCCAGGGCCCGTAAGTGCCAATGTACATCATGTGTGACTCTCCCACCGTGTTGGAACGATTTAAGATTTTATACTAAACACAATAGCTTTAGAGGCTCTAATGGCCAGATTGCACTTAAAGTCTGGATCCAGCCCATAATGTCAGCTAGACTCTGATTGGCTGCTATGGTTAACATCTCCACATTTCCAAACCCACAGCTTAGTAAATCTGGCCCCAAGTCTTACAGGATAAACATCTGTTAAAATCAGTAAGTATGCACAGAAACCATATATACCCAGATGCATGATGCGGAGGTGTGCATGGAACTACTTTCTGGCTTCTGATCCAACCTGCCTCAAGATGTTTCATGGTAGTGCCAAGGGCCCATGGCAATACTGGTGCCTGCAGCCACCGCTGCTGCAGGGCCAGATTTCCCGCAGGGGACCCGTGGCCATCCCTGACAATTTCATTTAATATAAATAAAGAAAAAAACACAGGCCACGCACAGGATGGAAGTAACAGCTGTGTGTGTGTGGCAGGCGATAATCGGTTTTATATCTGTGTCTCACATGCCCGAGTGAGACACAGCGCAATGCCCTGCTCTGCAGACTGACAGCCACACGGCTGGTACAAGCATCCTCTTTAAGGTAAGTGCTTTAACCATCACTGTGCCATCTCCAGACCCCAAATATACCCCACATGTAATACACATGGGGTATATTAGCGGTCGGGAGTTGGCACACTGTGAAGCACATATGTGGTATTTCGTTTGAGAGAGAAAGTCATTTCCTGACCCCAATATACCCTACATATATTACAGTGTGTCCTGCCTGGAAACGCCAATATACAAATGTACTTTTATAGGGTGTCAACTCTAGACCCCTAATATACCCACATATATTACATGTGGGATATACCAGGTGATTGGACATGGCATGCTATATAAAGTGCATGTGGGTATATTATGGGTTTAGGAATGGCACATGCTATAATATATGTGGGGTATTTTAGGAGACTGGTAATGGCACAGTATAAAGTGTATGACAAGCATTGCCCGTTCCCAGCAAAGCACCTGACGCAACGTTAGGACGTCACACCAGCATTTGCACCCCCCACGCTCTGAGGGACCCAGAGTGGCTGTGTGAAAAGAAGCTCACAGCAGAAGCACATCAACAGAGCAATAACAATTTATTACCTTTCATTTTTGTTTATTATATTCCAGGCTTGTAGTGTAGCAGATCCAGCACCCTCCCTGATTGTTTAATAACAGACTAAAGTGAAATAACTACAAAATATATTAGACATTTTCCTATTTTTCAGGTTCTGTCTCTATTAGGCTATCCATTGTCTAATAAGCATAAGAAAAAGTAATGTAATAAAAATAGTCACCAACATGTAATAGCCTATTAAAACGGGTGTGGGGCTCCAGTCCGAACGGCTGATTTTCGAATCAGCCATTTCCTCCCTTCCAGTTGCGGACTGGCTGGGATTTTGATTGCATACGCCTCGATGAGGCATAGCAATCAATACACGGAGCACCGGAAGCTCCGTGCTCCGAAATGGTAAGTAATAATAGTCCCCCCACTCCTTTCCCTAATCCTCCCCCCCTAATTCTAACCCTAACCCTCCCTTCCTGGCAGCCTGACCCTTACCCTCCCTTACCTGCAGCCTGACCCTAACCCACCATCTCCCGCAGCCTGACCCTAACCCTCCCTCCCCTACAGCCTGGCCCTAAACCTCCCTCCCCCGCACAGATAGTTTACTCACCTGCCCCTTGGTTCGGCGATATCCGTGGCGGAGGTGCAGCAGAGGGATATCGCCGTTTCCAAACCTGAAAAAGAACTTTTGGATGTCCCAATTTCGGAAAGCAGAGTTTTTTAGCGGGGAATGACAACGATTATAAAATATTGGTGGGTATTTATAAATCTGGAATAAGATGTCATGTATATCATGGTGGTGGAACCAGAGCATATTTTTGCACCTTGGGCCATGACTGAATGGCAGTAATATAGATTGGAATGAGCTGGTTTAAACCTGGCCATTATGAGACAGGAGAGGTAGCAGAGCATTTACAGCTGCTGAGAGGTGAAAGATCCTCTGGCATTAATGAAGGTACGAAGAAGCAAGATGGCTAATAGGTAAAAAGCCTCTAGCACTGCTAGAAATACACTCTTGTATTACAGGTTCTTAAAGTGAATTATAATTTTTTTGTTAGGGGTTTTTTTTTTTTTTTTACTTATTTAACATATGCTACTTAAAACAGACAGCTTCCATACAGTAAAAGCATTTGAACTGGTACAAATCTAATCTTTTGGTCCCAACATGAAAAATTCCCACCATAGATAAATATTTTTACTGTTCTGTTTGTGATTATACTATCAAGGTGCTGCCACCAAAGGGGTGTGTCCTGTACCATTAAGCAGTGTACCCCGCAAATCGGTCGCAGTCCCTGCATAGAAGGAAGGATTTCCGAAATAGAGACATCCGAAAGTTCCTTTTCAGATGTCCCTATTTCGAATACCCCTCCATTTTATTATATTTTATTTTTTTCAGAATGGGCGAGTTGCCGATCAGCATACTCACCCATTCCTTTTCGGAAACGCAGCCGCTACCGCAGGACCCAGACCGCGGGAAAGGTGAGTAATCTCTTCAGGGTTAGGGTCAGGCTGCGGGGGAGGGAGGGTTAGGGTCAGGCTGCAGGGAAGGGAGGGTTAGGGTTATGGAAGGGGAGGGTAATTAGGGGAAGGGTTGGTGTAGTTAAAAGCCTTACCTTTCGGAGCACCGTGCTAAAGCACAGCACTAAAGCACAGCGTATCGGCATGCACTGTCCCCGACACTTCAGCCGGCGTAAGCGAGGGTAAATACGCTGGGACCAGAGCGTATTTACTAAAACCACTCCCTCCCTTATTACCTTACTTCCCCTCGCCTACCTACACTAACCTTTGCTTAGTAACGGCGAGGAACTACGCTGCTACTATCCTCGATCGGGCGTAGCCGCAGTTACACCGGCCAACATCTGGCTGGCGCATACGCAGATTGGCTTTTCAGCCGATCTCACGCTTACGCCCGGCATGTTAACGCCGGGCTTCGTAGGTCTGGATCAGGCTGAACAGGAGATCTTCATGATTATAGAAAAAGGGTAACACTGCAGCCGATTAACAAGAGACCAAACTGTATTTTTGAATTTCTGTCTCCATTATAGAAGACATGGCTTCGCTAGCTGTCAGCCCTTCATCACATCTTCCATGAAAATGACCACTTCCATAGGCCTCAATGCAGGGAAATAGAACAATTTCTAAATTCTATACCTCTAGAATAGGCTCGGCATTGCCAAACACTTCAGGGAGTCAGGGAGATCTCCTACTTTTCAGGAAGTGTCCCTGTGGTGTATTATCTTCTATTCAATAATTTCCCCGTTTAGGTCTACATTTTCATTTTTTTTTATAATTTAAAAAGAATCATCACTGGTTATTACAATACATTGGAAGAACTTCTCTGTATTGTCCTGGGTAAAAAAAACAAAAAACAAAGATGGTATCTTCCGAAAATCGGGTCTTTTAAAAAGGAATAATGTATGATAAGCTGTGATTAAAGTTAAGTCATAATTCTAAATGTGATAAGGTAATCATCCCATAAAATGCTTAGACAACAGTGGTCAGTGAGAATGAATGGTACGGCACCTAAATATCAATTCAGCGCACAATGTTTTAAATGCCATGCTGGAGGTGAGAAAAGTCAGCATGTAAAATGTCACACATTAAATATTGACAGCGTTAATCGGAGATCTCATTTTTGCCCCGAGAATGGTAATTAAAAATGTATAAACAGGTTCCATTCTCCATGAAGTTTACACGTAACTATCCCATAATTAATGTCAGGATAAATATTTAACCACGTTGTATTAAAACACCCCGAACGATGAATACAAAAGAAAAAAAAAAAAAGTCATAAATGGCCAGGAATTCTGATAGACTGCACAAGCAGAATTCAGGCCAGAAATAACCAGAAAAGAAACATTTCACAAACATATACAAGAGCTTCTTGGCCCATCCAGTGTTCCCCGTTACTTATTTATTAACTATAATGGCCCAAGACCTTACTGGGCACTCATTTTAGTTTAATGTTTAGGATATCCTTATATTTATCCCAAGCCCATTTCAATTGTCCTACTGTGTCACCTTATACCATCTCTGATGGGACATTAATCCACTTATCATCTACCTTTTCAGTGAAGTCATTTTCTTTCTCTAAACATACCACCCTCCAGTTTATACGGATGCCCCAGTGTTCTAAAAGCATAAAATGGAACGAACAAGATATCTAGGGATCGGAACAAAAAATCTGACCCTTCTTTTGTAAACGGATCGGAAAGCAATAGATGTGAAGGGACCTGCAATTACAGAGCCACGAAAACCACACATACAGGCAATCGCAGAGTAACCCCTAGCCACGTGTGGACAGACTTCTGATAGTGAGGGCCTACCCCAACTTTCGCGACTCCAGCAAATGGGAAATGTTCTGGAAGTCGTAATCAGTGTGCAGGGAGAAAGCACGCTCATAATGTATTAAGAAGTCCACCCACAGAACTAAGGGCAGGATTCACAAGCCCGGACGTATTGCATATACGTCCGGTGTTTCCCGATATTTGATACCGCGCAGTTCCAGACTTCAGTAACATAGGTAACTTGCCTGCGTCTCAAATACAAGTCCCCTATTTTTGCTTGTACCGTGCTTGCGCAATACAAAAACTTCCAGACAGGATGTAGAGTTGGGCGCTATGCTCCGTGTGGAATGCAGGTCGCTGCATGTGGGGCAGACCCACACACTATGCGTATGAGATGCACATGGGGGGGGGCTTTAATATTTAAAATCCTACATTAAGAGGTGCCTTTCACTCTTAAATCTCCTCCGCATGTAGCATGCCAAATTCCATACATTAGCTTCCGATGTGGGAATATGAACTTAAGTATGGATCCGATCCTAAGTCACAAAGGGCTGGATCCAGACTTAAGTGCTTGTAATGAGTTACTCCTGGGCTAAACCATGGTGATTGCAGGGGAGTCATATTTCATCTGTTGCAAACAGTATTAGAGTTGAGAGGTGATGTTTCCTACCCCAAGTCTAAATAACAGTGTGATAGTAACGCTG
>WWET01000717.1:508441-523953 GCA_011038615.1 Limnodynastes dumerilii
TGGTATAGTGTGTTACTGGTAATGGCAGTGTTGCTGGACATTCTCTATCCTGTATTTATGTTACAGATAGAACGGTATAGTCTGTTACTGGTAATAGCAGTGTTGCTGGGGCATTTCCTTTCCTGTGTTTCTGTGGCTAGCAGATTACCCCCCGGCCTTTTATGCACCTGTTTTCATTTACCTATAAATTGATTGAGCAACTTCCATTTTGTTTGTATACTGTTTCTGATAGGACTCTGGCAGAATATACGAAGAGGAGAGGAAAGCATTGGCAACGGTTCTGAATGGTGAGGTCTGAAACAGACGTCAGAGCTACATCAGAAAATATGATGCATAAAAACATTTTTATATAGCCAATACTCAAAGGTTGAATTTAATTAATACTTAATTGCTTAAATCTGCAGCAGGGCTACAAGAAGAGGAGTTAACATTTCTACGTTGTGACAAGCAATGGCTCTCTGTGTTGTTTAGTACAGTGAAGAGCAAATATGTTTTCACAAACTTGAATAGTTGCAGCATGAGGCAGAAAAACAATACACTCCACATTTGCAACTGATGGTCTGTTATGTGCTACAACCCAACAGGGGAATAAGCCGCTTAATTACGTAACCATCAAAACCATGCAGGCTTTGTGCTTGTGCCTTTCTTACGAAAATCCTACCCTTTCTGCCAGCTCTGGTTCTGAAAAACTGTGTCTTACTCCAGGTCCAGAGATATGCTTTATCAATACACAGTAGTACAAGGCGTTGTATGCAAGGTCTCTACAAGGGTTTTAAAGAGAATCATCTTTAGTTTTCACACTAGATAATCAGCAGAAGGTTCAGAAATCCACAGTGCCATACTTTCTAAGTCCTATATATATTGTCAGGAGCCTTGCAGCAACAGGTAAAACGTCAACACAAACTCTACCAGAATGTCAAATTCTTTTCTATATCAGCAACTAAAGTTATGCATCTAAATAACCAAGTACCTAGGACGTTGCCACTCATAGGTAACAGACTCATCTCTGTAACTTGATATCTGTCTGTATATTCTTAGACAATGCCAAGCTGGTACTGCCAAGTGTTGGATCAAATGTAATCTTGTTAACCATCCACAAATTATAATGGTCAGCACCAAAAGGAGTCCCCATTAATATCATTAAACTCCCCACTGCACAAGCACAGCATGAAAAGTGCTGTTCAGTCACTACAATAAAAGTCTTAGTGCCACCTCCAGTAACCAGTGATGTCAGTGTGCAATAGTGGATTGAGGGAGTTTGTGCATATTCTTGGCTATTACATAATATTGCCGAATCTTCCTTACACCAACTAATGCAAATTAAACGTTCAAAATTATGCAATGACTATTTAATACAGACAGTAGATTGATTCAATATGTGTTTAAGAACAAACAGATCACTGTTCTGTGCCAGATCACAATCACTGGAAAACATGGCATGCATCTACCTCCAGTGAGCCATCCAGTCCTTTCACCAAACTGCTCTGTACAAACTAATCACAGACCCACTGAGCGGCAGATTAAACAGCAAGCTTGCCAAGTAGGACCATGATCTTACTCTGAGGAGTGAGTACATACCGTATCATTAGCCTACTTACATCACACAAAACTAGGCGTCATGGAATTTATCACAAAGTATAAATGTGTCCTCTTTTATCTAGCCTAATTTTCAATGATCAACATACTGCACAAGACACAGATTAACCTGTAAACCCATTTGACAAGCAGCAATATATACAGAATTGGGGTGGCCATGTACCAAGCTCTCAGCATTGACTATGCAGCAGAATACAAGCTCATAATGACTTTAAGTGAAATTATTTTTGTTTTGTTTTTTCAAGACCACCCCTTAAAGCCATTAAAGAGGCTATTTAATGGATACACAATTATAAACTACTATAATGTGCCATTTTACCTAGTGGTCCACTACAATTAACATATTACTAAAATAACATTTTGTAAGAAAATAAAAACAAATAGTCATAATACAGGTTTACAGGTAAGCGACTGATATCACAAACGTGTAAACATTTATTATGCACTTGTGTCACTGTGTTAAGCACCAAATAACAGATTAAGTTGTCAAGGTAACTGAGCTCACTAATTAACACATGGATATAAATGCTATAAAAATGCTTTATGGTCCCTTGTTAAACATACACAAGATATTTTTACACTTGTATTGTAAACTCTAAAAGCAATCAGCTGAAAACAAAATAAAGTTTCAAATACAATACCAAACAAAAAATACACTAGACCTAAACTGAAAGAAATTGTAGTAATTAGTAGATGGAACATATAAGGAATAAAATATGGCGTTCCAACGTAGCTCATTGCTGTACTCCCATTATGTCTTAGTGGTTGTGACTGACAGGTTAAAACAATTTAAGAAGCTGCAAAGCCTCTACTATAGCAACGATGGGTGCAGGGTTTTCTTGAGGTCAAAGAGCAGAAAGCCAGCAAGCTACTTTTGTAAACAGCTTAAAAACACAAAGATTATTGGAATACCTAATCGTTCACAAGGATGACGTTGACAAAGAATAGATTATGGCCACTGGCAGTAAAGGTGTTAAATAAAAATGAAAAGTGACTTACAAGTGTAAACTCGGGAGATAGTAATGCTCCACAAGGCACATAGCTATACAAATGTGCTGGACAGCGCTTAAGAGTGTGTACAGTTCCTGAGGCAAGTTATAGCGTCATGCTACATTATGGAACATTGACAGGACAGTCTATTGATGGTGGAATTTTGCAGGTGTTTTAGAGCATGTAAACGAAACACATTAAATTCTACTAAAACACACAAAGTAACTGAGCAGAACTGCTAAAAAAAAAAATGGGATCCTGCTTAAAAATGCAACCTTGTATGGCATGTTAAACCAGATTGCAAGAACTTAGGTCACTATACAAGCTGCTGCCCAAGGTCAAGACAAGCAGGGCTACTACTCATAGCGCATGGCTGTAAAGCCATGTCTTGCTTCATGCAAAGACAGAAACTATCGGGTGTCAAGAGGTTTTCTAGTCATTTAGGAAAGCAGGCAAGCGGACACTCAAGTTGTTTACAGACAAGACCTGTCAGACATCAGTAAAGCCATGCTGTGTCTGGTAGTTAACCAGCAGCTGAAGTGTCACAACTAACTACATGCCTGCATGGAACCGTGTAGCAGGAAATTGCCAACCACCTGGGCCAGATTTACTAAACTGTGGATTTAGGAAAAGTGGAGATGTTGCCCATAGCAACCAATCAGATTTTAGCTGACATTCTCAAGTCTGTAATAGCAAAGTGAGAGCTAAAATCTGATTGGTTGCTATGGGCAACATCTCCACTTTTCCTAAACCTGCAGCTTAGTAAATCTGGCTGGGACACTAGCAGCAAAGCTCCCACCTTTTTTGAACTCTTCCAGCATGGCATCCAGCTTGGTGTCATTGAAGACAAAGTGCAGAGGGTGGTTGTAGAACTTGGTGATGGTCTTCAGGGGGGTGCAGTCATCAGGGTCCACAAAGGCCAGGTCCTTGACAAACAGCAGGTCCACAATGTTGGACCTCTCCCCTTCGTAGACTGGGATGCGGGTGTAGCCGCTCTCCATAATCTCTGACATGGTGTTGAAGTCCAGGGTGGCATCTCCAGCCATCATAAAGCAGTCTCTGAGCGGGGTCATCACGTCTTCCACCGTTTTGGTCCTGAGCTCCAGAGCTCCCTGGATGATGTTGAGCTCCTCCTTGACTAGATCATTGTATGGGTCTGTGACCCTCAGCATCTCCAGCAGCTTCTCCCGGTTATAGACGGTGCCTATCTCCTGTCCTAGGACACAGTCCAGCAACTTGCTGACCGGGTAGGAGGCAGGGAAGGTCATCATCATGAAGAACTTGGTGAGGAAGATGGTGTTGGCTCCCACGGCCAAGCCATGCCTGGAGCAGATGGCCTGGGGGACAATCTCCCCGAAGATGACTATCCCGATGGTGGAGACCACCACAGCCACCAGCCCAGAGCCGGCGATGTCGTCCAGCAGGATGGTCAGGGTGGTGTTGACCAGCACGTTGCCCAGCAGTAGTGAGCACAGCAGGTAGTTGCCCTGTCGGCGAACCGGCTCGATCCTCTTGGCGTAGTTCTTCTCCTTGTCGGTGCCGCAGTTCTGCACGATGCGCAGCTCCATGGGGTCCAGGGCCATGAGACCCAGGTTGAGGCCACTGAACATGCCGGAGAGGCAGAGGAGGAGGGCGATGAAGATGACCTGGAGCCAGAAGGGCAGCAGGAACTTCTTCTCCTCCTCCACGATGACCCTGGTGTCATCCCCGACGTGGTAGACCCAGGTGGTCTCGGTCCAGGGCTGGTGGCCAGCTCCTGAGCTGGGGGGCTTGCTGGAGATGGACGTGCACAGGTAGTAAGCCTTGCTCTTCTCCGTCTTCCTCAGGGGCTTCATCTCGATCTCCACGATGCCGGAGCTGCTGCGGCTCAGCTTGATGAAGGGCAGGATGATGATGTCCGACGTGCGGATCCCGCAGGGGTAGAAGCCGCCGCCGCTGCTGTCCGGCTCCTGCCCGTTGTTCCAGGGCGGTGGGTGCTCGGTGAAGGCGATCATGGACCACGTCTCGTTGTTGATGTTTTGCCCGTACACCCGCATCTCCACCCGGGTCCGCTCGCTCACCCGCAGCGCCCCGGCTTTCATGAACGACACATCGTCCGTGTCCTCCAGGCGCAGCCCGATGATCACGGTCTCCGCGCCCTCCTCTTCCTCGGCGGCGGAGGAGCCCGCCAGGCAGCAGCCGCCGAGAGCCAGCAACATCACTACAACCAGGACCCGGTCGTGACTGCGCGCCGTCATGTTGAGAGTGGGCAGTGTGATGGAGCCGCCCGCCATCTTTGGTCCGGGTAGGTGATTGGGAGGGGGAGGAGGGATGGGTTGAGGGGGGTAGAGGGCTCACACCCAATCACGGACTGCCTTCATCCTTACTCCCGGACCGGTGGCAGCCCCTGCCTAGCCCGACACCCGTCCGGGTTCTGACAGGAGGCACAAAGCGCGTCCTGAGGTGAACCAGTCCGTTCTGACATCCTGTCCGGCCAATCACAGGGCAACGATCCATCCCGGGGGCGGGGAATGTTGACAGTTAAGGGGGCGGGAGCCTTAACCATTTCCCCATGGCTCGTGTGGACTTTTCCCACATCGTGGGGGCGTGGCCTCTGCTGCTTATTGGGGATGGCACGTGCGGATCAGCGCCTGTAAAAGTCATCTGATAATAATGATAACAATAGTATTATATGTGTATATATAATATTATATAACATGACAGAGTAAAACAAACATGAAGGAATAAAATAAGCCCTGAGGTGATCAAAATAATCCATTAGAGTTACCACCTATGTCTCAACATGTAACTATGGGGCAGGCAAAAATGTTAAAAAATAATTTAATTTAATTAAATATTGTGATGAGGATTATTATTATTTTTATTATTATTATTATTAATAATAATAAATAAATACATAAAATGACAGAATAACAAACTATGAGGTGATCAAAATACCCCGGCAGAGTTACCACCAATGTCTCAACACTATAGGGCAGGCACAAAAGGGTAATAAAAATGGAACTGTATCCAGCAACGGTATCCAGCACCTTATGTATGCGTAAGTGGCATGCACCCTCCAGATGTTATGTGCGTTCCACGCACGTAACTTCTATCCTACAGAACTTAGCCCCAGCTTCCCTCTTTCTGGTCTCTCCAGCCATCCCCCTTTTTTGTTTCTCTCTAACACCCACTACATACCACAGCTTCTGCCTAACCTCTAATTTATTTTTGCCCAATATATGTCTTTTTTTCCAATCTTTCTGGGAATTTTAGACATGGCTTTAAATATTATTACCATTTAATGACATTTTAACCCCTATCTAGTAATCATACATGTGTTATAAAAATTTTTGCCCATGCTCCATAGATTCCATAGACTATATAACGTTTTCAGATGAACATTACACTTTCTCTTAATTCACTTTTTGTACAGTATTATTTCTTTTGTGCATGGAGTGTGTGTGAGATGAAATATATAAAATCATTAAAATTGTAATTTTAACCTTCTAGAATTGCTTTTGATACATGAATTGAGATTCAACTGATAAGAGTTTTTTTTTGTCCATTGCTTAATTACACAGTTTTACATTTTGCTGAAGTGATAAACATTTCCTGACAGATTCATATGTATAGATAGAATGAGAGTTATATAAAATATACACAGAGGAGTTTAACCAAAAATGGGTCACATGATGATCTTGCAGAAGACAAGTGTGTTTAGATGGTTGCCATGGAGATTTCACCAGTCTGATTCCACATCATCATAATGGACCTGATTCACACTTACGTGTGTGATCCGTAAGTGTAGATACACATGAATCCGCACCATCTTCTCCGGTCCCCTCCTCCTTTCCCGCCACCATTTTTAGGTACCAAATGGCACTTACAAGTGACACAAATAACTTTAGGTCACCGTGCGTATTTTCCCTCTTAAGGGCAATCCGCAACCCTTCCTCGCAGCCTAATCTACATCCTTCTCCCCACCCACTTTACATAACATCCAGCAGAGGCTGCCATGGCACGCCTCCTTTCACCTAAAAATTAAGTGCGGCCTTTAAAGACTGCACGTAGTTCATCTACGTGCCTAAGGGCTACATAGATTGTGTAGTCATATTGACTATGCATGCCGAGTGGCAAATATCGGTCAATTACGCACCTAATTAGCCTTTGTTTCTTAGTTGTGAATCAGGGACAATGGGACTGATCCATCCCTACGCTGCCCGGTAATACGCCGGGCGTAAGCGTAAGATCGGCTCAGATGTTGCCCGGCGTAGCTACGGCAACGCCCAATCATGGATCAGGCGTCCGTAGTTACACTGCAGGGGGCGTTCTCCTCCATTACTACGCTGCAGTTAGTGCAGGTAGGCGGGGGGAGGGAGAGTAATGAGGCTGGGAGGGCAGCGTTAGCGTACCAACGCCGCCATCCCAGCGTATTATCACTCGCTTACGCCGGCTAAAGTTAAGGTAGCCTTCAGCCGGCGTGAGTGTTAATACGCTGGTTCAAGGGGGAGTGTCGGGGCAGTGCAGAGATGGTACGCTGAGCGTTAGACCACTCAGTGTACCATCGTAGCTCTGGATCAGGCCCAATGACATCAAAATCACTGGTCATTGGAAGACAAGAGATGTAATAGAATGTTGTCATTTGTCTGCAAACAATTCCATCCAAAGTAATAAACTCGTCAGTTGCCATCCAGATGTTTTCTTTTAATTTGGTCAGTTCTACACAAACAGAGGTGGCACTAAGCGTAGTCAGCCAGCTAGGGCCCTTTAGTTTAAGGGGCCCCATGGCTCAGGAGGATCACACGCAAATGGTATTCATTGTCACTGGCAGCTCATGACACCAATTGCAGTGCTTTATGAAGAGCAGCAGTAATGGGAGGGGGGCACCACAATCACTGACAGTCTGTAACGATGACAGGCACTGCCAGACACAGCTCTCCTCCAGGATCTTCCTACCACCCTGACATCACCTCAACATGGGGAAGGCGAAAGAATCAAGCTGTGATTGGCGATAGATGAAAGAAGCAATCTGTGATTGGTGAAAGAAGAGAGAAGAAAGTGGTGACTGAGGATAGAAAAAGCAAGCGGTAACTGGGGTATGGGGATAGAAGAGAGAAGAAAGTGGTGATTGAGGATAGAAGAAGCAAGCGGTGACTGGGGAATGGGGATAGAAGAGAGAAGAAAGTGGTGATTGAGGATAGAAGAAGCAAGCAGTGACTGGGGTATGAGGATAGAAGAGAGAAGAAAGTGGTAATTGAGGATAGAAGAAGCAAGTGGTGACTGGGGAATAGGGATAGAAGAGAGAAGAAAGTGGTGATTGAGGATAGAAAAAGCAATCAGTAACTGAGGTATGAGGATAGAAGAGAGAAGAAAGGGGTAATTGAGGATAGAAAAAGCAAGCGGTGACTGGGGAATAGGGATAGAAGAGAGAAGAAAGTGGTGATTGAGGATAGAAGAAGCAAGCAGTGACTGGTGTATGAGGATAGAAGAGAGAAGAAAGTGGTAATTAAGGATAGAAGAAGCAAGCGGGGACTGGGGAATGAGGATAGAAGAGAGAAGAAAGTGGTGATTGAGGATAGAAGAAGCAAGCGGTGACTGGGGAATGAGGATAGAAGAGAGTAGAAAGTGGTAATTGAGGATAGAAGAAGTAAGCAGTGACTGAAGAATAAGGATAGAAGAGAGAAGAAAGTGGTAATTTAGGATAGAAAAAGCAAGCGGTGACTGGGTAATAGGGATAGAAGAGAGAAGAAAGTGGTGACTGGCAATTATACTCACCGAGTCTATGTCGCTCTCACTGTAGTGCAGACTGCCACCCCAGCTTGCTGACATAGCTCCATCCATGTAACTATCAGTCACAGATCTCCAATCACAGACACTAGAGCAAGTCTAGTGACTGATATTTACATCTAATCCCTCCAAATAGTGACCACCATCCTTTTCAAAGTATAAAGTCAAAAACATACACAACATAATATACATAAATGTATTTATTCAGAAAAACCGAACCAACGTTGCAATTTAAAACAGCAGTTTCATCAGGGTGTATAAGACAAGGAAAACACAGTAAGACTAACATAATCAACTTAATGTCCGTTGTGTTTTTCTTGGTCTTATGCACCCTGATGAAAATCATTGTTTTCAGTTGCAGCGTTGGTTCACACTTTTATTTGCATGTTTAATGAATAGTCTGTAAAGGGCCTATTAGATTGACTTCAAGACTACAGAGTGCCCTCTCTGCTCAGGTTTTACAGCTCTCTACGTGCTTCAGCAGCAAATACATTATTATATGAGGAGTGACTTTTTTCTGGACTTTGTTGCATGTGTATGCGTGTCTGTTGTAACAAACAATTGCCAAGAAGCATTAATTGCTCTGATCCTAATTATAGAATGAGATGCATGAAAAAGTGTATTATTTATGTCTTTCTCTTTTACTGTTATCCATATAAATCACACAACAAAGCAGAATATATGTTATCTTATGTTATCTCACTGTTATGTTAACCCTAGTTACGCCACCAGAGAAGAGAGAAGCAAGTGGTGATGGGATAGAGAAGAGAGAAGCACATGGTGATTTGTGAAAGAGAGAGAAGCACGAGGTGATTGGTGAGAGAGAGAGAAACACGAAGTGATTGGTGAGAGAAGCCAGTGGTGATTGGTGAGAGAAGAGAGAAGCACATGGTGATTGGTGAGAGAGAGAGAAGCACACGGTGATTGGTGAGAGAAGCCAGTGGTGATTGGTGAGAGAAGAGAGAAGCACGTGGTGATTGGTGAGAGAACAGAGAAGCACATGGTGATTGTTGAGAGAGAGAAGCACGTGGTGACTGGTGAGAGAAGAGAGAAGCACATGGTGACTGGTGAGAGAAGAGAGAAGCACGTGGTGATTGGTGAGAAAAGAGAGAAGCCAGTGGTGATTGGTGAGAGAAGAGAGAAGCACGTGGTGATTGGTGAGAGAGAGAGAAGCACACAGTGATTGGTGAGAGAAGCCAGTGGTGATTGGTGAGAGAAGAGAGAAGCACGTGGTGATTGGTGAGAGAAGAGAGAAGCACATGATGATTGGTGAGAGAGAGAAGCACGTAGTGATTGGTGAGAGAAGCCAGTGGTGATTGGTGAGAGAAGAGAGAAGCACGTGGTGATTGGTGAGAGAAGAGAGAAGCCCATGGTGATTAGTGAGTGAGAGAAGCACGTGGTGATTGGTGAGAGAAGCCAGTAGTGAATGGTGAGAGAAGAGAGAAGCACGTAGTGATTGGTGAGAGACGAGATTAGCACATGGTGAATGGTGAGAGAGAGAAGCACGTGGTGATTGGTGAGAGAGAGAGAAGCACATGGTCATTAGTGAGAGAAGCCAGTGGTGATTAGTGAGAGAAGCCAGTGGTGAGTGGTGGTCGCCACTACAAAACTGCTATTTTAGAAATAGAGATAACTAAAAGCTAGTTTTTGTGTTTTAATTTAGAAAATATTGCTATTGTGACATTTTTTTTTTATGGCGATCAGCATACTTACCCTTCATTAATTTGGAAACGCCGCCCGCCGCAGACCTGCCGCTCTAACCAGACAGGTGAGTAGGAATCTATGGGGTATTCACTGCGGGTAGGGGAGTCTTGGGGTTAGGCTGTGGGGAGGGGAGTCTTAGGGTCAGGCTGCGGGGAAGGGAGTTTTAGGGACAGGCTGTGGGGAGATGAGGGATATTGTAATGTAAGGGGAGGGTTAGGGTCAGGCTGTGGGGAGATGAGGGTTATTGTAATGTAAGGGGAGGGTTAGGGTTAGGCTGCAGGTAGGGGAGTCTTAGGGTCAGGCTGTAGGGAGATGAGGGTTATTGTAATGTAAGCGGAGGGTTAGGGTTAGAGTATGTAAGGGGAGGGTTAGGGTTAGGCTGCAGGTAGGGAGTCAGGGTCAGGCTGTGGGAAGATGAGGGTTATTGTAATGTAAGGGGAGGGTTAGGGTTAGGCTGCAGGTAGGGGAGTCTTAGGGTCAGGCTATAGGAAGATGAGGGTTATTGTAATGTAAGGGGAGGGTTAGGGTCAGGCTGTGGGGAGATGAGGATTATTGTAATGTAAGGGGAGGGTCCGGGGTTAGAGTATGTAAGGGGAGGGTTAGGGTTAGAGTATGTAAGTGGAGGGTTAGGGTAAGGGTAAGAATTAGGAGAAGCAATACTTACAATTCGCCGCTGCGTTGTCATCCAAGGAATCATCGATTGCTTCTCAGCATTTTCTGTTGCCTGATAAAAAGTGGCCTTTTCGAAAAAGGGCCTTTCGAGGCAGTGACCTAGATCCATTCGCAAGATAGGAGAGAAGCATGTGGTGATTAGTGAGGGAAGAGAGAAGTAAGAGGTGAAACCAGTAAGAAGCAAACAATAAATTCAGGGCAAGATTAAGGTTTGTCGGGGGCCCCTGGACAACTAAATTGTAGGGTTTCTTGTTGCACATTATGTTTAATCTTGTAAATAACTTCATACAAGATATACAGTATAATGAAAGATAAAGATACATATACAGTATACCATACCAGCAGCATCCTGCACAATTCAAACATCCAATAAATTAAAAAGAACAGTTTAAACAACCTATTAATACAATAAAAGAGTCTCTATCAATTATCCTTTGTAACTGTAAAACTTATGTATAGAATGTTCCCCATCACAGAACTTCCCTTAATATTACAGCGTTAGGTACATCAGGCCACTTACTCATGCAAATTCTGAAAGACTGCATTTACGCAATCTACGTAAGGAAAATATATCTAGATAACGTAAAAAATTTACTACGCATGCGCAGTAGGAAAAAACGCTAAACACCGGACGTATATGTTATACATCTGGTAGTCTCCTAAGAGAGAACACTTTAACTATCCCGCCTTCTATATCACAGGTTAATCACCATTTTATTGTATCCATCACTGATGTTTACTGCAATACCATAAGATGTTCTTTATCACCAGATACAGCTGTTTTATATGATCCACCGTGCTAAGATAATACTGTGTGTTATATGGAGTACTTATCTCCTGTTAGAGCATTTGCATCATCTCACTGTGATTAGCATTAGACTCACTGCAGTAATGCTGTGCCATGGATGGCCTGCATTGTACTATAACCTGAATGAGCTGCTCATTGATACCGTTTGTGTCCAAAAGAAAGACTCTTTGCCTATAAACCTTCATTCCTTCCAGTCACATAGGGCCGTGTTCAGAGAACCGTTTTCACAAGGAGTTCCATGCGTATTTTAAGGACCAGATCAACTGTGCATGCGTAGTAACTTTATTTACGTTAAGTTACGTGGAATCAGGGTTGTTGACTTTAACCAGCTTCCCTCCGGGAGATCCCGGAGGGAAGCTATAGATGCATGCTGGAGCGATTTATGCAAATCGCGTCATTCCATGAGACCACGGGCCTCAAGTCACTTGCGGGAGATTTGGCAACCTTGCGTTGAATATATGATCGTAAGTACTTTAGGCACGGGCATGTAAATCGCACTTGGGTACATACGTGCGGATGGGCGGCTTAGTAATCCGTACTTGTAAATTTACATAAAAGTGGGTGGGGGGAGGTATTTAAAAGAACTCATGGAGGCGCGGTTATAAAGAATCGCACGGACGGAGCACATATACGCTCATAAGTACACACGGAAAGAACAGAGTGGTCTAGGGATTCGTAAGACACCGACAGCACGTCCGGGGGGGAGGGTCGGGGTTGTTGGTGGGTTTCCTTGCTCTGGCTGTGCGTATAATTGTGTACATAAAAAAACGGTTCTCTGAACACGGCCCATAATCTTTTTATTAACCACACATAACAATGAAATGTTACAGCTGTAGAAGAAAGTGAACCCTAGACAACAACAGAACATTAGCACTATTGTAAACATGAGATGTTTGATTTGTGCTGCACACATAGGACCTGATTCACACTTAAAAATAATTTAGGAAAGTTCATAAATATACGCATAGAGCAGATCAGTAAGAACAATTCACAGATCCTAAAGGAAAATGCTAACCACACCCCTAGCTTCTTAGAAGCTATGAACGTTCTTTTCTCCATATGCATATATTTAGGAACACTTTTGTTTCTTAACTGAGAATCTTGCATATATTTAGGATCTTAAATATCCTCATGATCCACGGCTAAGCAAAGAAACACATTAATTAATTCAATTAAGAAGCAGATTGATTTTCTTAGTCTTTCTTTGTTTTATAATTAACAAAAGTAACCTAAAAATTGTAAAAAAATTGCAATATGCAAAAATGTACAAAATTCTTAAAATCATAAATATTTATTGAAGGATTAAGAAAGAACCAGTCAGCTTTCAAAGCTAAACTGTAATGAATATATATCAAAATAATAAATATCTACATAAATTAGACCAAAACACAATTTGTATCTCAAGTTCACACACAAACAATGCAAACATGCTACAAGAAATGAAAAAACCACAACTTATGTTTAAAAAATGTTTACAACAATGAAATCATGCACAAACTGCAAATAAATGTAAATAATGATTACCTTTCAAATTTAGGGCTCCATTTACTATACATATTTTCGGGTGATAATGGGTGTTTTAACACTAAAACGCTCATTATCACCTGAAAATTGACAGTTTAAAAGTTACTAAAGTGCATTCGCCATGGAAATCTGTTGTTTCCATGGCGATGCACAAACACTTCATAACACTTCGGCGCCCTGTTGATATTAACAGGTGCCGAAGCTGTGTTACAAGTTACTATCCCTCGGTGCTGAAATTTTTACTCAGCACCGAGGGAAAAAATAACGCCATCTGTGGATGGCGTTATTAGCTTCATGCCAGCAATCTCCCCATATTCCCCCCTTTTCCTCCCCCTAATAGCCGTTATTAGGGGGAGGAAAAGTGGGGTATGTGTGGGGAGACCGCTAGCATGAAGCAGGATGCGGTCATTAAAAAAAAAAAAAAAAAAAATTTTTTTTTTTTTTTTAAACTAAAAAAAACAAATTCAAAACATTAAAATAATATAAAAAAAATACATAACTCACCTGTCCGGGAGACGCGTCCGTCTTTGAAGACTCCGGCCCCGATATGAAGACCCTGCGCATGTGCAGTGGGTTTTCATATCTGGGCTGAAATTTTCAAAGTCCGGCTGTGAAGTCTCTGCGCATGCGCAGGCACTGCCTTCGATATGCAGTGCCTGCGATGCTGGCAGAGCGCTTCGAGGGACCTCGGCGGAGGGGTGAGTATTAGTAACTTTTTAAAGGGAAGCTGCCAGGCTCGCCGCGAACACAGGCAAGCCAGGAGCAGCTTCCCTTCGGGGGAAATTAAAAAAATGGTAAATATAGCCCACAAAGTGGAAGATGCTCAGATCAATTTATAGGTAAATGCAAACAGGTGCAAGAAAGGCCTTTATTGTTGTCTAGTAAGGGCTCTTCTAATCTTCCCTTTACTTTGAAAAAATAAGATTCATTAAGTTTTTAGATTCATAGCTGTCATAACTGTACATAGCAAACCAACATAAAAAATATAACCCCCCTTCACCCCAACGTGTCCACAAATGTTCCATATTACAACTACATTTCCCCCATTCTCATTATACTAGCTCTGTATTTCTACTATACCTATAATTTAGCTGATGACAGGTCTGCGTAATAACTGTACATGATAATTATATCCCTAATCTAGCAAGGGGCCACTGAAAGGAAGGGAGCTTCATATTTTCCAACTCAATATTAATTATACAACTTTCAGCATAACTACCTGTTATGTATGGAATGAAATGAGATGTGGGCTTCATCTGTTGCAAAGTCGTGACAAACATTTTTGGAATTTTTTTCTCCATCATTAGTTTTCATTGAGAAAAACGTACATAAATGGGGTACAGAAGGAAGAAAAGAGAGGGTGATAACAACATGCACTGTAATACAAAGCATTGACTTAGGCTTTACCGATAACACAGCGTAAAATTGGGAGGGGATGGGGGTGGGCTATCAAATTCTTGGTGGTAGAAATTCAACCTATTAGTAATGGGAACCCTGTATTAGCCGTTTGTCACGTGACCGCACACCATACACCGCCCCAGAGACGTCGACGAGCTGCTGTAGGAGCGCCGCAGAGGAAAGAAGAATTGAAAGCAAGGTAAGAAAGTTCATAAAAAAGTTTTGGCATGGCATATGGGGGTAGAATGGAGGCTGACAATTGGGGGCAGGCACACTGGCATATAACTGGGGCAGATGGAGGCTGGGGGCAATCATTGGAGGCAGGCACTGGCAAATAATAGGGGCAGATGTAGGCTGGCATTAGGGGGCAGACATTGGAGGCTGGCACTGGCATTAGGGGCAGGGGCGAGCTAGTTAAATCTCTGACAGTCTGCCGGCTCCAGGCGCACTGATTACAGTGTGTGTAGCATAATATTTGAATATTAGTTGAATATTAGTTCATTTAGTAATATTTAAAAGACATCACAAACCTTTTTTAACAGCATTCGACAAAAAGTAATAGACCCGCCTTCTGGACAGTGCAAGACACACCCACTTCCCTAGACACGCCCACTGTGCGGTACAAGATGCCGTGAAATTTTGTCCCTCTTTCCGATTCTCAAATGTTGGGAGGTATGATATAATGTTTATGTGTGTGTATCACACACCTTATTCTAATATATGGCAGGCAGAACTGAATGTCCTGCATTTTGCCTTAATCCTGCTGATAATACTTGCCCTACTTTCTACCCGAGGCATTGCTGAGATCGCACTGTGTATGTAATCATTATATGCGTAACCCTTTCTCTATTCAGTCTGCATACACAGGATTATAGCTCATATACAAATAATAATAATAATAACAATAATAATAATAATGGGGTAGATCCTGAACAACGTTTGCATTACGTTTGTTCGCGTAGCGAATTTTCGCGTACGTAAATTCGCTACGCTACCCTTAACACACCCCCTGCACGGACGTATTTTGTGAAAATACGCTACCCAAACCCTA
>WWET01000717.1:539804-550957 GCA_011038615.1 Limnodynastes dumerilii
AGCGACGGCGGCCGTAGCTCTGGATCAGGCCCAAGGTGTCATCTGCAGCTGCCTCCTTCTTACTAAACTACTCAGTGTGGTCTTTAAAGACTGCACAGAGGCAATCTATGTATCTAACTGGTAAGTAGATTATGTAAACGACCTATGATGCATGCGTCATTTCTCGAATCTCCGCACCTAAGAAGCAGAAGCTTCTTAGGTATGAATCAGGTCCTAAGTAACTATGAGAGTCAATGACTTCATGCCACAGCGTTACTCCTTCTCCCGTACTCAGCCACTTTAGTGCTTTGTTCTAGGAAAGGCACATATTTATCTCTTATCAAATCTTTATTTCACAACCCTGAAAGTCCAAATACTGCAATTAAAAAGAAAGAGAGATCAGAAAGTAAGATCGTGTCAGTCAGAACGTGGCAAATGTTCTAATGTCAGTATTGTTCTCTTATCATCCCATCTGGGAGATTGATCCACAGATCTCACCTACATCTGTTACAACATGACAGCTGAGACAAGCAGCTCTACAAATCTGGGGCAAGTGACCTCTTGTACTGTGACCTCGATGAAGGCAGGAAATGGGAGTAAAAGCTTAGTATGAACTGTTTGTTGTCTTATACATAACTGCTTTCAAACAAGATATTATCAAATGTGTGAAAAAATATTTTTACAAAGTTAAAGAAATAGATGAGAATTCAGAAAACGGAACAAGATGGGTTGAAGAGAACTACACAGGCTTAATAAGTGCCAAAAGCCACTAAAGTTGTTTTTCATTAAAATATGTACATTTACAGTTTTCTCACCCCGAGGGAAGCATTCAAACCTGGTGGAATGCATTCTGCAGCAAAGAATCCTGCTACATAGTAGCATAATACTACTATGCAGCCAAAGGACAATCACTTCAAACTTACACCGGTTAAGGACTTATACAGTTCTCCAGCTCCTGGCGAGATTGTTTACATAATTCCTCCTTGAGATTTGCAACACCCAATCTGTGCCTACACACTTGTCCAATTTTACTACACACCTCCGACCTCCATCTCCTGAAACGGTCTGCTGATAAAATCGTACACACTATTCCAAAGTTTGGTGACCAACTGACACTCACAGACCTGTTTACAGAAGCACTGGCAAAAGAATTGGACAATCCAGTCGAAGGAGCGTACACACTTGTAAATTGGTCAGGTGATTGGCAATTGTATCTCCTCATATTAAAGCAGGTTTAAATATCCTTTGACCCTACCAGATGACCAGGATTGGATGTAACAAGTGGTTACATCTCTATCCATCTTTAATTCTGTTTTACCTTTCCAGAAGGTGTTGGCTTTTTGCAGGGCCGCCATCAGGGGGGGGGACAGTCCCGGGCCCGCGGCTGATGAGGACCCGCTATCATGACAGGGACAATGCACACGAAAAAATGTCCCTATGCACCGGCCAGATGGTAACACAGTTCTGTAGGGTCCCGACCACGTGACGTCACCGATGACATCACATAGGAGACGGGGGCCCCGCTTTTGTGTCCCGGGCCCCACAAATTCTGAAGCGGTCCTGGCTGTTTGCACTAAAGCTATATATACAGCTATGTGATAATGGACCGGATCCAGACTTCCAAAAAAGGGTAAATTTTCCGATCGCTAGGAAAGAATATTGCCCGCTTTTAGCTTTTGCGCATGATCTCCATACGGATCCGGATCTGTAAGACCCAGACTTCCACTCTTTTTTTTTTTATTCTGATGGACTTCCAACTGCAGTAGATCAAAAAAGCCCAAGTAAAGTATTTCATAAAATTACAGCCAAGACAAGAGAATCATATTTGCACATAATCTGAAACTGCTCTCATTGGGGCTGATCCACATCTAGGAGTAATTGCACCACAAGGTGTAAAATTGCAGCTGGAAAAACCGTGCTGTTAAGTGAGGGGTGCAAATGAATGACATTTTAATGCATGCTGCACACATACTGGCTGCTTTTACTTATTGCACAGAAATACAGAACGTTATTTTTGATCTCCAGTTTAGAGTGCTTACAAAAATCACCTCTTAACCCATTCTGTTTGCACTTTTGAAATTTGCCTCCCCCTGCATGCAGTATAACATGGTTTTGTCAAGGTTGCTCCTTTTCTTGCTGTTACTTCCAAATGTGGATCAGCCCCATTGGGTCCCTAATCACTGCCTTAGATCAGGGCATTCTAAGTTAATAACAGATGCCCAAACTAAGCATGTTTAGAGATACATTTGCACTAAATGGATATCTGAGAAGTAGAACTGCTAAAATATTGACAGATGAAATGTTAGACAATGTCGACCTGGTCCACGTGGAGGGCAGTACGGAAAAGGAAAAAATTGTACCATAAATACTCCCTTTTCAAACCCTCTTACAAATCCCAGGATGGCCAAGCAACCTTCCCATTCAGTCAATGAAAAAACAAGGGCATTACTGGTATACGTGCCCTCGTTAACCAGCTTAAAAAACGCATCTCTCAACAACACACGTTTTGGAGAAATTTGATTTGCCCGTCACACTCTCTTTTATGTTCAACAAGTGCAACATTTGCCACATCAATAACTGGACCTTCTCACCTCAGAAAATTGGCAAAATGATCTAGATAGAGAATTAATTGAGCCTCTTAGTGGAAGGAGGGCCATATCACGACATTATAGGCTTCTCAATTTCTGTATCGCTAGCACAAAGTCCTGCTGATTATATTGCTGGTCGGAAACGTTTGTGGATCGCTGTATTCCATTCACAGGGCGTTGGAGTATTTATGTAAGGTTTTACCAGCACGCTCACACAAAGAAATGTTCCTGCATTTATTTCATAAGGTACACTGGATCAGAGATCCATTTTTTAAAAGTACGTATTTATACGCACGAACGTAGTAAGGCCATTCCCACCAACACCCACAACACTCCCCTCCCTGCCCGTACAATCGTAGACTTACACCTCCATAGACCACTCTGATCTTTACGCGTGTACTTACATGCGTATGTCTTCCGTGCGTGCGATTTACTATAGCCGCGCCCTCAAGCGTTCATTTAAATGCCTTAACCGCCCACTTTCATGTAAATTTTCTAGTACGTATTTCTACCCCGCCCATCCGTACGTATGTCCCCAAGTGCGATTCACATGTCCTTGCCTAAAAGCATTTACGAGTGAATATTCAATGTAAATTATGTAAATAATTGAAACGTCCCTAAAAATACACAAGTAACTCCACGTGAAAACGCATCTGTGAATATGGTCCACTGTCTCCATGGCGTAGATAGTACACGGGGTTGGTAGATACTAGTGAATGCTGCAAATGTAGCTCTCTTGGAGCCTCCCTCTATCATGGGATTGCCCACCTATAAAAAAAATTTTGGAAGCAAGTTCAGCTGTATGCTTCAACCCATTTATTGGGCTCTGACACCTTTGTGGGCAATACTGGGTATCCTGGATCCGATTCTTAAATTCACTAAATTCAAATGTATATAGCAGTGGGTTCTGGTGTCCCATCTGACCTTAACGATGTTTCACCAAAAGCTTTTCCATGTGTTTTCCGTATGGACTGGTTAGAAGCTTCTATAGATAAAAAACAACGCACACAAAATCTCTTTGGAATTTAGGAAAGTTTTATTGACACATTTGCAGATATAATAGAAACACCCATATAACAAAGTTTTCAAAGCACATATTGGTACGAGTTCTATGTTTATGCCACCTATCACTGGTATCCCTTATACCCCTTTCACATCGCCACTAAAAACCCAGGTCAAGGCTTCAACAACCCAAGTTTGGTGGTACCGGGGTCCTAGTCCCGGGTCTAATTAGAGGGATTTGTTTTGCTATGGCAACAGTAAACAAACCTTTCTTCCGTATCTCATCTAACTATTACATAATAGAAAATGTCAGCTAGAATCTGATTGGTTGCTATGGGCAACATCTCCACTTTTCCAAACCCGCAGCTTAGTAAATCTGGCACAGAATGTTAAATGCTAACACAATGGTTCAAAATAGGTTGTGAAGTGGAGCAGTCACTTGAACTTAGACATCCCGTGAGCTTGGGTCTAGATTGTTAGCCCACACTTACTGTACACTGAATATGTTCCTCCATTCTTTCCCTCCCACAAAACGCTCCTCTGAATGCAAGCGGCTGCGGCAGCAAATGGCATTCAGGTCTGGATTGCCATAATTGCACATGCATTTGTTCTGGGCATGGGCAGAGCAAAAGTATGGAACGATACGCTGCGTCATCAGGTGTCCATTCTGGTCTGGACTGAGGTCCTTACTGTATATTATTCTGGTTATTGTTAATGGGAACTGGCAGACTTTATCCTGCAGTTGTTAATCTTTGCCCAGTACCATAACGAAGAAAATCATTTATGTCTAAAGTATTTGAAAAATGTTAGATCTTGGAACAGAATTAGATGGGCTTTGGACACAGTTGCCCTGTCTCAAATACCTTTATGAATGTGTCATGATTATCAAATTATAAAGTCCAGTCAGTCATCATCTGTACATAGGCACTATGTGTATACACACACGTGCAAGCATTGTGTAAAACGCGACATCATTTTCTTAGCATTTTCTCACGCTCCTTTCATTAGTGATCGTTATAATGAGGTTCCGTCCACCTTCCCTGCTACCTCTCCCAGGCTCCTTTAGGAATCACTACAGCTGCCTGGAACACTGACCTGACTGCATTGTGCAAACCGAAATGGGTCTCTCATTGTATCCTGTAATAAAAGAGTAACTTAGTTTAGGAACTTTTAGCCATGATAAATGCTAAACAATGTTTCACATAAAAAAAATTCAATAAAAAGTAAATAATATATAAGTAAAACAAAAATGACAATAAGGTGTAAATCTCAGTAGCACTCAGACCCCACAGGTCACGTTTGCGATTTGTGAGTCAATGTAGTCATCCTCCAATTAGTTAAATCCAAACTTTTGACATAAGAAAGAAGGGAAGAGCACCTTGGGCTGGATCCAGACTTAAGTGCTTGAAATTAGTTACCCCTGGGCTAAACCATGTTGTGAAAAAATACTGCATATATGGGGGAGGGGGGGTCGGTGGGTCGTATATATGCTACCTTAACAGATAAATAAATTGCAAGAAAGAGAGTAAAGACTGTTAAAATTAAAATAACTTTTGATTGCTTACCAGATAACTGAAATTGTCATTTTAGTATTATAAAGGATTTTAAATGGAATGAAGTGCTCTAACGTTTAAGTTGAGTTAAAGATAAAATGGTTCTCTGTGTACTAATCATTCTGCTTTATCAGTGACAAGAGGCGAAAAAAAGGCTTTGGAAATATAAAAATTTCTGTAAACCAACAAATAATTCCCACACAATTAATTCAGTTGGATTTATTAATTTCAAAGTCACCTTTTTGAGGTAGTTTTCCCAAATCCTTATGTGTGGAGAGGTTATTGTCACTAATACAGTTAGCAGTTATTATTATTACCAGGTAACTGAGCAAGCCTTGTACACTGGTGGCTTGTATCTTTTACTGTCTGCTAATAGCTCTGTATGAAGTACAGTTCTCTCCTCTATATTTTTTGGGATAAAGGCAGATTTAGAGCTTTTCTTGGAAGCTTGGAAGTCAAGCCTGCGACTGGTATATTCTCTGATCAAAGTTCCTCACGATTAAAGAGTGTATTATGACTAATATAGTCTTGAGTTGTTGCTAGGCATCTGTTGTCTGAGCAAGCTTCCTAGTCTTGATGTATAGACTCACTGTCCTAGGTTTGAAAGGGGACTTGCATCTCTGCCTGATTACTAGGAGCTAAAACTGTAGTTAAGCTAGGCACACACTTGCACTATTTCCCCGGCTCCTGAATAAAATGGTCTCACATCCAAGGAAATCACATAACATGTACACAACAGTTGCCAACTCTCTCGGAACTGACTCCCAAAATTCAGGTATTGCTCCTGGTATCCTGGAAGAGTAGACAAACCTCCTGCATTTGTGCTCCGTCTCAAGTCCTGCCCTCCCTTGTTTACAATGGTCCAATTTAGAGTGTTACTAAGGATGGGTGGGGCTTGATGGCTAGTGCAATGGAATACTGCTTTGCTGGGCAGGGGCGGGACTTCAGTGCGTGATTTGCATTAGGCACGCCCCATACTGCGGTCTCTTTCTCCCTTCCAAGACCTCCTGTCAGCAACTATGATGTACACACTGTCCAATCCTCAGAGAGATCTTCTGACCGCTCTACGCTATCCTTAAAGGATCAGCGCAGAGTGACTGATACTAGTAGTGGGCGTTAGCATTACTGGACCGTTTTGTAATTCTATATTATGTACCCAGCTTAGTGCATGTAACAATCAGAGGTCTGAACGGTGCTAGTATCTTGCTTTAGGTTAAGGCACTAGGGGGTCTATTTACAAAGATCATTTTAATGCGATAGTGCCAGTTTGCACTTCAAAACTGGCACTATTGCATTCAAATGAAGTCTATCATATTTACAAAATGCCAGAGCGGAGTTTTCCACTCCAGCTCAGGCTGGCATTAGGGTTAAATATTCCAGCAGTGTCCCCATATACCCCTCTTTTCCTCCCCCTAATAGCTGGTATGTATGGGGACATCGCTAGAATACATAGTAATATTGCCTGAGTTTAAAAAATGTAAAAAAAAACAAAAAAAAATCAATAAAAAAAATAAAAATTGAAAAAATAACTAAATATTTTAAACTTACCTGTCCGGGCGACCCATCAGACTGCAGTTGTCTCGTCGTGAATACACTGCACATGCACAGTGTTTCTCATGTCGGGACTTGAAATATTGAAAGTCCCCAATGACAGTTACTGCGCATGATCATCACGGGACCTCGCGGGAGGGGTGAGTATTTGTATAATGTGAACAAAGTTGCCAGGCTCGCTGAGAAGATAAGCCAACCTAATGCAGCTTCGTTCACAGGGAACGAGGCAGGTAAGTGAATACACCCCTGGGTTATATAATCTCAGTCTGATATGTACAATCGTGGATTTACATAAATACACTGGTAGAAAGACAGGCTGACAATCGCGTTTGTATGCACCTGTTTTTCTGAGTATGAGCACAAAAAAAACAAAAAAGACACAAAAATTCGGCCCAATCTTCCAGCTTAATACAATCTCATCTTAAGACTTTAGAAATGCCTAGTATTTATTAACTTGCTACAGATTAAAATTCACACATTCACCATAATCAGGAGTTGCAATTGTCATAATTGTTACAACGTAAATGTATACAGTGACATTGTTCTGCTTTATAGGTGCAAAGCAACTAATAGATTTTGTTTTTAATTACTGTAAATGTTTAACAAAACCTGATTCAGTCACTGGTTTACACTAGTTCTTCTACTAGTAAATAGCTGGGGGTTGTAGGTAAACTAGTGAACTTTTGACATGGCTCTGTATTAAGTCACTTTAATCTATAGGCATTGTTGCAGTGAATAACATCTGACATTCAGCACGGACACACTAGGTTGTAAGGATCCGCTTACTTTTGGAATAATAAAAGACGATATGAACTAGAAAATTAATTAATATTTAGAAGAGGGATAAAAAATGGAATTGAATTTTTTTCTCGGAAAATCTGGGATGCGAAAATGATCAACTGCTGTCAATAACTATTAACCAATGGTAATATTGGGCTGGATCCAGAAGGATCTTGTAATTAAGAGAGGAATTTTACACCTGGGCAAAACCATGTTGATTTCAGGGGGAGTCAAGTGACTTGTATACTTTGCATGCAGGGATATATCTTTGAATTGCTTTCTGCACACAGATAATGACCAGCTTTACTATCACACTGTTATTTAGACTTGGGATAGGAAACATCACCTCTCAACTCTAATACTGTTTGCAACAGATGAAATGTGACTCCCCTGCAATCATGGTTTAGCCCAGGTGTAACTTTCCTCTATTAATTTCAAGCTCCTTCTTAAGTCTGGATCTAGCCCATTGCTATTAAAGCAACCACATAAAATCTATAATTTTCTCAGACAAAATATTGCTGAGACAAGAAAATGAAGCAAAAAAATATATTTTTGCTAGAGAGAAATATCTGGAGAAAGCTTCCTTTTCAGGTGTAGTTAGAATGTCCTATTGCAAAAATTTTAAGGTATGGATCCACTCTCCTTCAATGTCCTTCCCCTTGTTAGGAATTAGGATCTCACACTGTACTGATCTCAGAACTCCGTTACCACTGCGATTGGACCTCCAAACGCTGCAATAACAGAGGCCTTGATCCGGTTCAATGTGACCCCAATTTGCAGCACACATTTACAATTCATGTGCATTCTGGTAAATGTGCTTAAAAAAAGAAAATACATAAAAATAATGTGTATGTTTGTAAAAAGTTTTAATTTCTTTAACTTGTTTCTTAAAGTTTTAAAAATCACACTAACCTTTTTAGGTCCACTGCTATTCTCAAGTGGGCAAAATGAAAAATGATCTGCTAACCGAGAACTTCTCAGAATTGTACATAGCTCTTCATCCACCTCCACCGCTTGGCCTTCCTACAAATAACAATGCAATACAATCTTTTATAAGCCACACATTATGCAGTCTGTCTCTTCTGAGCTCTCAATCCAAGAGCATGACTGGCGTGAATATTTGTAGTAGCTGCTAAACGAGAGTGTGGTGTGAGCAACATTTGTCCCTTGGTCATGTTACAATATCAGGACTGGGTGACCTGGACAGGTGGGACATGTTTGGTAGATATTTAATATGTATATCTCCTTATGTTTCTACCATTATCTAAAAAAAATGCATCACATCATAATGGATTGAAAATAATAGTCTGTCTTAGCACCGTGTCCAGCTTGTAAGAAAAATGAATAAAATAGCTTACAGTTCTGTTGTGAGTTCTCTTTCCACCCATTGGTTATGCTAAGGAAGAGTCACAGTTCTTATGTTGTTAATTCTATTGAAAGTTTTCTCTCAAAGTGCAGCGTACAACGAACAGGGTCTATTTCTCCGTATAATTTTCAGCGTCTGTTCCCGGTTCCTGCGGTAGCCTCGATTCCGCTACGGACATCCGGAGGAATAGACCCTGTTCGTTGCACGCTGCACTTTGAGAGAAAACTTTCAATTGAACTAATAACATAAGAACTGTGACTCTTCCTTATCATAACCAACAGGTGGAAAGAGAACTCTGACACTACAGAACTGTGAGCTATTTTATTCATTTTGCTTACAAGCTGGACACAGTGCTAAGACAGACTATTATTTTCAATCCATTATGATGTGATGCATTTTTTTGAGATAATGGTAGAAACATAAGGAGATATATATATATTTTCTGCATATTTCTGTGTGTGGGATATAATCTTTAGGTATATCCCGTATTCCTGGTGTTTTACTTTATTTCATCAGTACTGTGAATTTTACACCCTTATTCCTTTTTTGTTTTAGATATTTACTGTGTCACATGGACTTAATACAATTTCGGCAGCAAAGTCCCATATTGCGGATCCTGAAGGGGCAAGGCATACGGGCAAGTGGTTAGTGCTTCCCGGAAAATGGGCATAGCTGGCTAGAAATTGAGTGGAACTGGCAAAGTTATGTCAGGGTTTGTGTGGTTACATAGATTATAGTTGAACTTGCTGGCCATACACTAGAGGGATTATCGGCCCGATCACCAATTATCGGGTGATCAGGCAAATAATTGCTCTAGTGTATGGTAGAGATCAATTTTTGAAACGCCAAATAAACGCACCAGAAACGCTCTGTACGATTATTTGATCTTTTGACATGTTTGATTTAAATCGGGAGAAAGCTCCCGATATTTTAAGGGAACCAATCAGCAAGCTGAATGGCTCCCTATTCTTCAGAGCTGCTGCTGCTTTATATCTATGTACTATGCTGCTCTGAAAGCTTTGAAGGAATACTTTACAGCTGTCAGAGCAGCATAGTACATAGATATACAGCAGCGGATATTGCAGGAGTAGTACAGACAGGGATCAGCTGAAAACGCCCTGTGTGAAGCTCGGCTTCGGCAGATTCTTATCAGCATTACTGCCTGCAATAGCTGCTTCTGTATATCTATGTGCTATGCTGCTCTGACAGCTTTAAAGTATACCTTCACAGCTGTCAGAGCAGCTTTGCACATAGATATACAGCAGCAGCAGCAACAGAGAGTGCTCTCCCCCTCCCCTCTTCTGCTAGGATTATTGGTCCCAGCAGAGGAGGGGTATGGTGCCGATAATGGGACATTTCCCTAGCGGGAAATCTTCCCATTTATCGTCCCACCCACTGCTGGGACCGATAATCGTACAAGTGTATGGCCAGCTTTATCGTTTGGGATTTTGCCAGAATAAATGTTGCCATACTGTATGTGTATGCTTTGTACAGATGTCATGACACACTTATATTAATGTATACCCATCAATCAGGGGAGGGCTGGCATATTTTAGCCAATAGGGAAATAGATAAATGGGCCCCAGAGGTGTGATGGGGGTTAGCTGGTCAATGCTTCCAATTGACTTTTAATTGCAGAGAAAGTGGCAATTTGTGGATTTGAAAGGGGCTCATGGGGAGTGGTTATGGCTTAAGTGGAAATTAGGATGGAGCTCTGACTTTCGGGAATGGGCGTGAGAGCTATAGACGAGGTGCTGCCTTCATTTCTCATGGTTTTGACTACATACATATTAGGAGGCAGGATTGTAAATACAAATGGATCAGTACCTAGTTCTGAAACCTATGTCTTGCCCATAAGTAGGACTGGCTGATGGTAACAGCTGTCAGCTTTTGGATGGACCTAATGATATTTGTAGAACATGGTACCTTGAAAGTGAAGTTTGCATCAAACGGTATCTCTGTTTCGCAGCCTGTAATTCCACCTCTGTAGATAACGCGGCACCTCTCCTTTGCAGCATTCTGAGGGAGTTTGAACAGGCGAAAGGTGGCAGAGATGAGTTTATAGTCACCTACAATAAACATAGACAGATATCAAACCAGTGATAAAACTCTAGTGCATGCAGTATTTCATAGGGTAAAAACATGCTGGAAGCATCATCAGTCTGATATAATATAATACATGACATAAATATTCAAGAATCTTTTGTAGTTTATTATCGCGAGTGGAAGGAATAGTGGTAAAGTTTGTTATGTATCTAATGAGGTTTCCTCTGTGTGCTACTTGCCTCCTCTGGGTACACAGCTATGCAATGACTGGACCAATCATACAAATAC
>WWET01000717.1:557370-570529 GCA_011038615.1 Limnodynastes dumerilii
GGCATTCCTACATGCGGGAAAGGGATTTGTGGGTCCTGCACCCTGCCTGTGCAGAATACTGAGTCGTACATAAGGGCTTAGCCAAGCTCTCACTGTACAATTAGCGTGCCTGTACCCACCCCCATGCATATTTTATATACACAGTGACTGGCCTCCCAACACTCCGCACGGAACACAGCATTGGACGGCTGCTTTCTGATGCAGAATTCATTGTGCTGCGTAGTATATTGTTATTAACTGGGGATCTGGTCTTATAGATGAAAATATGATAAACTTGCTGAGAAGGGACAAAAGGAATTATTGATGTGTAGCCACTACAGCTAAAAGTTTAATTGACCACTTGGGGGCGACATAGCACAAGGGGAACAAGGGGCCTGATCGGGGAGTACGCTCGTGTGCCTTTTTACGATGGTCGTAAGCGTAAAAATGGCCATTTGTACTTATTGCGCATGCGCGGGGCAGATGTTACGCTCAAGTTATGATCTGTGTATCTGAGCGTATGGGCCTTGATCGTAACAGCTTCGCATTTACACTGGAGGGGGTGTGCATACGAAATCCGTAATTATGAACCGAGGGCAGGGTGAGGCATTTAAATCGTACAGTATGGGTGTGCTAAGCGTCGTAACTACGCAATGAGCTTATGGACGCCCACGGTTACGATCAAAAAAGTTAGGGTAGGGTTTACTGGGCGTCAGAAAGCAAAACTAAGTGCGACCAATGGGAGTTCCTATGGGAGTGCATTGTAGGTACGCTGGTGTAAATAAGCTACGCACATGACTGTTTCATGAGTGTAGGTCTGGATCAGGCCCTAGGTTCTCATAGTTTTATATGTGGCAGTGACAATACTGTCAGTAACATGGGGCTGGATCCAGACTTAAGTAAGTGCTTGAAATGAGTTACTCCTGGGCTAAACCATGTTGATTTCAGGGGGAGTGAAGGTAATTGTAATCTTTGCATGCAGGGATATATCTTTGAATTGCTTACTGCACACAGATACTGACCAGCTTTACTATCACACTGTTATTTAGACTTGGGATAGGAAACATCACCTTTTATCTCTAATACTGTTTGCAACAGATGAAATATGACTCCCCTGCAATCACCATGGTTTAGCCCAGGAGTAACTAAATTCAAGAATTTACTTAAGTCTGGATCCAGCCCTTGATCAGTTTGACTTCACCAAAACACAATAGAATAGAATACCAGCCTATCTCAGTTAAAATCATGCCTCGCTGGTGAGGGGTGTAGTAATGTGGTATTGGCTTAAAAATGGATGAGGTTTACATCTAATATAGCAATTTATAGAGTACATAGGTAATAGGTTGCAGACTGCATATACATGAGGCATATGTATCTATGCCAAGAAACCAGCTTCTGTTACACATGTCATCAATCATGTGATTAATCATCAATAATGTCATTAATGATCGCTATGATTTTTATAGTTCTCTGTAGAACAGGACACAAAATAAATCCAGCATAAATATCAGCTAATAAGCACATTCCAGGAGAGAAACATGTATCACAATAGAATATTACCCACATTATTACATCAAATTGCCCGTCCTCTAATTTAGCTTCCTTCAGGTTTTCAATGTAGCCTTTAAGAAAGGCCACATTAGGCTCTTGTAGTCCAAACTTCTTTGTATGATAATCAATGTATTTCCTAGACAGCTCCAACTGGGGAATAGATAAAATATGTTCTTAAGCATCTGTTGGTGTCATTATCCTATTATTAAGACTAGTTATTATTATTGTTTATTTATAAGTTAAAAGCCTGTCAAAATGACGGACAAAAATAAGAGGAAGATTACAGTTGCTTCCATTGTTTCGGCTGCGGTACGCTCTCCTTATACACATTGCTTGTGCCTCTACTGCTACTGGCCAGCATGCTCATTGGCCCACACACCTGTCGCTCAATTATAAAGGTGAGGAGCAGCATTATGCCCTGACACTATGATAACCTGTTATATGTATAGAATATTTATAACAATGTAGGTTATGCTCTATTGACAGCAATGACCTATAAACTTGCTACTAACATCACTACATACATAACACATTTTTTCATGATGTTCTGAGCTACAGTCTGCAGGTGTTGCTGATGTGTATGCCTGCCTGCCTGAGGTCTGATCCTGACTGAATTATACTGCCACCATGTGACCACAAACTATATTGATCTCATTTTCCATAAGCTCTCATATATCCGAGGAACGCATATACTGAGAGATTCCACACACACTCTACTTGTGTCATTAAGTTGCAGATGACAGATCAATGTCTTCATTACATCTGTTTCCATATCAACTTCTTCCAAGTGTCTTTGTGCTCACTGACCGCACACACTAACACGAAGTCATTGTTTTGATGTTTTTCTACTTTAAACCTTTGCTTACGCTGCATACACTGAGGCTTATTCTCAGTTGTGCCTGTGAATATTATTGTTTTTCATATTATACACTGCGCATTCCACAAAGAGACGCTCAGAATCATCACTGTGTGTATATTCTGCCGTGTGCCTTCATACTCAGGTATTATATGCAAAAATAGTGGAATGGGTCATGTTGAAAGCTTTGGAGCTGCAATTCACAGGTCCACTGTCTGTCATAGAATTGCTATTACCATACCCTCCAACATGACCCATTCCAATAGGTATAATATAATCCGCTGCTGAGCTTCCAACTGTCACTCACCTGGTTTAAATGAATTAATTGATATTTAAAAAACTATTTGTCTCTTCAACAAATGTGGATACCATAGCAACTGACAGTTGGAACCATAAGCATGAGCATAAAACAATAAACAAGAGCATATAATGATAAACATGAACACATGAACATGAGCATATAACTATAAGCATGAGCATATAACTGTAAACGTGAGCATATAATGATAAACATGAACATGAGCATATAACTATAAACATGAGCATGAGCATATAACTATGAGCATGAGCATATAACTATAAGCATGAGCATATAACTATAAACATGAGCATATAACTATAAGCATGAGCATGAGCATATAACTATAAGCATGAGCATATAACTATAAACATGAGCATATAACTATAAGCATGAGCATATAACTATAAACATGAGCATATAACTATAAGCATGAGCATATAACTATAAACATGAGCATATAACTATAAGCATGAGCATATAACTATAAACATGAGCATATAACTATAAGCATGAGCATATAACTATAAACATGAGCATATAACTATAAGCATGAGCATATAACTATAAACATGAGCATATAACTATAAGCATGAGCATATAACTATAAACATGAGCATATAACTATAAGCATGAGCATATAACTATAAACATGAGCATATAACTATAAGCATGAGCATATAACTATAAACATGAGCATATAACTATAAGCATGAGCATATAACTATAAACATGAGCATATAACTATAAGCATGAGCATATAACTATAAACATGAGCATATAACTATAAGCATGAGCATATAACTATAAACATGAGCATATAACTATAAGCATGAGCATATAACTATAAACATGAGCATATAACTATAAGCATGAGCATATAACTATAAACATGAGCATATAACTATAAGCATGAGCATATAACTATAAACATGAGCATATAACTATAAGCATGAGCATATAACTATAAACATGAGCATATAACTATAAGCATGAGCATATAACTATAAACATGAGCATATAACTATAAGCATGAGCATATAACTATAAACATGAGCATATAACTATAAGCATGAGCATATAACTATAAACATGAGCATATAACTATAAGCATGAGCATATAACTATAAACATGAGCATATAACTATAAGCATGAGCATGAGCATATAACTATAAGCATGAGCATATAACTATAAACATGAGCATGAGCATATAACTATAAGCATGAGCATATAACTATAAACATGAGCATATAACTGTAAACATGAGCATATAACTGTAAACATGAGCATGAGCATATAACTATAAACATGAGCATGAGCATATAACTATAAACATGAGCATATAACTATAAACATGCAAAATCATTCAAGGATCAATCAATTTGTTTACATTTTTTGTGTGCAAAAACTTATTCCTCAGAGCATTGGTGGCTATGAACAAAGTATACATTACAAATCAATCAATCAATCAATAAAATACGTGTACCCAGTACCTGCTCATCGGTCATATCTACTCCAGTAACATGACCTTTTGGTCCAACCAGTTTGCTCAGCATGAAACAATCCCTTCCGCTTCCACTGCCCAGATCCAGCATCTGGCAGTTCTCCAAGCATTCCGGTACCACCAATCCACAGCCATAGTAGCTAATGTGAGGCAATACACAGTAAATGAGAGTAAATGGTGTAATACAGGGGTTAGTAGGTGGATTATAGAGTTCACTCTCAGGTTTATAGATACATCTGCTATACTGAGTGTTACACTGATGACATTTTTTGAAAGTGTTTGCTTATTTATTCAAATATAAAACCTAGATCCATTCTTTGTTTTGTGTGAATGTTTTGTTTACCTAAAATCAAAATAAACACAATAAAGATAAAACAAAACTTAGATTCATACCAGTTATTCACCAAAATCTGTATCCATACTGGATACTTTATACAAACAGATGCATTATACTTTCACACCTGGGTATAATCAGAGCCATACAAACTTCCCCAGACTCATTGTAGTAGATTCACACGAACATCTGTCTTGTCTGGACCACAGAATAAGGAACCTTTCACATGACACCATACTAAAGGCCTTTTAGAGCTTACAGACGTTCCCTTAATGCACACAGATACGGACCAGCTTTACTTTTACACTGTTATTTAGAGTTGGGCTAGGAAACATCATCTCTCAACTCACAGTTTGCAAAAGATAAAATTTGCCCCCATTTAACTCAACATAGTCTTGCCCAGGTGTAACGTTTCACCTGATTTCCTATTATTTTCACACTCTGGATTCACTCTTCAGTTATCAATCACTGCAGCAATCACAATGAACCTCCTGCCTCACACATTATATATCTGGTAGGAGATCTAACTTTATCCTTATTGAAGGGCTGCCAACCTTCTATTTCTTCCCTCCCAGTATATCCCGGAGAAAAAGAAAGAGATGCCGGAGGCGGGGCTTGGTGACAGAATTGACATAAAGCCACACCCCTGACCCTTGACTACTTTTCAAAGTGTTACTGGGGATAGGGTGTAATTGTTGACACAAATGACATTTGCATTAAAGATTGGATGGTTCTCCCAGGAGACCGGGAGAAATACCCAAATTTTGAAGTCTCTATCAGATCAGCGGGTTTGAAGAATTAAAGGGACCCTTGTGAAGGATTTGTACATGGATCCCCCCACCGCCTACCAAACTGTCCCGATTTGTGGACCTCAAGAGGGGTGGGGCCTAATGGCACTGTAAGTCCCGCCCCTTTTTCGTCAGTCCCACCGCAGGGGAATGGGGGTTCATTCGGCATCTATTTTGTTCCCTCCGGAAGATCTTAGAGGGAAGAAATAGATGCTGCCTGGCCCCACTTCCCCTGACAACCCTGGGTGCAGGATGAATGCCACAGGTCCCCCTGTTTTGATGGGCCGTGTGCACTGCACACCCTGCACCCATTATAGATGCGCCTATGCTTCAGACGTTGTAGGTGATGAATACTTCTGTAATAGCAGTCCATCAAAGGTTAGACATAACATAAGAAAACATGAGTCAGGAGAGATACTAATGTTGCAAAGATATTCACCCTGACGCCTTTCATTGAGAGTCTGTCAATTTTACCAGAAGGATTTATCAGGAATCATTTATTATATACACATGCTGTCTACTGCATCAGTTAATATGTATCATTACCGGCCATAACTCAACTTATAAAAGCGGAGTTGTATACTATTGACACATTCCAAACTGTTTATTAAGGTGGATGGTCCATAACATTTTGTTTCAGTTCATGAGCTAAGATTGATACAACTGATGGTGTTGCATTGTTTGAATTGTGGTATTTTATAAGATAAGATATTGTTATCTTTTATCTCTTGATATTTTTATTTAGCGCTACCTGGATTTTTATATAGTTTTTGGTCTGATACTTGAACTTTCGGCAGATATTGACCCAGGTCTCAGCGCTCTGATAATAATATCCTTTTTCAAGCTATTTCATTTCAGGATATTGGTACTAATGTTTATTTTAATACAAGTAATAGACTGGCACAGTCATATCCAAACCGGGATCAAGTAACTGACAGGGGTGAACAAGAGCATGAAATCAAAGAGGCTTAATAGGCTGGCATCCTGAAACGTGCCATATGCTTATAACTGCCTGTTAAGAGTGTGTATGATACCTGCAATGGAGTCACCATGATGTACTATAACGGAGCATCAGCCTACATTGTCAACTCCAAGAGCTATGTGTGTGCATACACACTCCCACACACACATAAATAAGTTTGAGTTTAAAAGTTTTTTTTTTTATTTATTTTAAAGTTTTAAAAGCCATTCCTAAAGAAGGCCATAAGAAGAATGCTACTGCTTAAGAATTCTTTACAGTCTTAGGAACTGTCATGGTAACTGAAGTCACATGTTTGCAATACCTATCTAAAGTCCTTTATACGTGGTAACATACAATCACTCCCAACCCTCTAGCAACATGACATCCCATAGTCTGTGAAATACTTGTTTGGAGATTTTATATTGTTTGTAGCAAAAAAAACCACATGTATGCTAAAAAGCACAGATTATTACCTGGTAATATGTTTTCCTTGACTCCACCATGTCAGCCCTGACCACTGGGTATGTTCCTCCCTCTTTGGAGCCATACAGGAAGAAAGAAGACACACAGTATATAAGGCCTTCCTCTTCCGCCTTCTGTGTCTTCCAATTTTCTTAGCTCTAAATAAACTGACAGGTTAACCTACCAACAACATAACTAATATAGTAACATGGGTCGGGTAATAACGGGCTGACATGGTGGAGTCAAGGAAAACATATTACCAGGTAATAATCTGTGCTTTTTAGCATACATGTGGTTTTTTTTGCTACAAACAATATAAAATCTCCAAACAAGTATTTCACAGACTATGGGATGTCATGTTGCTAGAGGGTTGGGAGTGATTGTATGTTACCACGTATAAAGGACTTTAGATAGGTATTGCAAACATGTGACTTCAGTTACCATGACAGTTCCTAAGACTGTAAAGAATTCTTAAGCAGTAGCATTCTTCTTATGGCCTTCTTTAGGAATGGCTTTTAAAACTTTAAAATAAATAAAAAAAAAAACTTTTAAACTCAAACTTATTTATGTGTGTGTGGGAGTGTGTATGCACACACATAGCTCTTGGAGTTGACCTGAGGCGAGGACATCTAACTTATAGTGTCTAACAAAGGTGTGAATCGATGACCACCCTGCCGCTTTACACAGCTCTTCTACATTGGCTGATTCTTTAGCCGCCCAGGATGTTGCCACTGCCCTTGTTGAGTGGGCCTTCAATACCTTAGGAATTTCTCTTCCTCTTACTCTATAGGCTTCTGCAATGCATGATTTAATCCATCGTGCTATTGACTGCTTTGAGGCTGGACCACCTTTATTTTTGCCTTCAATCAGGACGAACAATTGCTTCGTCCTTCTAAGTGACATTGTTTTGTCTGTGTAGATCTTTAAAGCTCTGACCAGATCTAACATATGAAATTTCTTCTCTTTATCATTGCTTGGGTTAGCACATAATGATGGCAAAACCACTTCTTGATTTAGATGAAATGAAGAGACAACTTTCGGTAGAAATTTTGGGTTTGTGCGCAATACTACTTTGTTTTCAAAGAAATTAAGGTACGGAGGTTCAGCCCACAGTGCTTGTATTTCAGACACTCTTCTTGCCGACGTAATGGCTACCAGGAAAGCCACCTTCCATGTCAAATATTTTATGTGCACATCCTGCAGCGGTTCAAATGGAGCTTCTGTTAATGCATCAAGCACCATATTCAGGTCCCAGGGTGGTATTGGATCCTTATACTTTGTATTAATTCTTGTTGCTGTCTGGAAGAATCTAATAATATCTTTATGTTTTGCCCAATCTGTTCCTGTCATGGCTGACAATGCTGACACTTGTACCTTCAATGTACTATTGGCTAATTTTTTCTCTAGTCCTTCTTGTAAGAATTCTAAAATGGATACAACATCTAGTTGTTTTATATTCTTGTCCCTTGTCCAAAAGCAGAATTTTTTCCAAATTCTATGGTAGATGTTAGATGTAGATGTCTTCCTTGCAGCTAACATGGTTTTAACCAGGTTCTCTGAAAAACCTTTATTTCTTAATGCTGTCCTCTCAGCAGCCATGCCGTCAATTTGAGCGAGGCAGGATCCTGATGTACCAGCCTCCCCTGGGTTAACATATCCTCTTGCACTGGCAGCGTCCATGGGTCGTCTATTGACATCCCCCATAGTTTCTGAAACCAAGGCCTTCTGGGCCAGAATGGCAAGATGGTGATCACTGTAGCTTGTTCGCTCTCCAACTTTCTGAGGACTCTTGGGATCATGACTGTTGGTGGGAATACATACGCCAGTCTGAAGTTCCACGGCACTGATAGAGCATCTGTGCCCTCTGCCTGTGGGTCCCTGTATCGAGAAATGAACCTCTTTGTTCTTCTGTTCTGTCTTGTTGCCATTAGGTCGATCTCTGGCTGTCCCCATTTTTGAGTGATCCTCCTGAATATACTGCCGCTGAGCTGCCACTCCGAATGCTGGATCATTTGTCTGCTTAGGACATCGGCCTGAACATTCTCTCTGCCCGAGATGTAAGTTGCTGTTAGTTCTAGCAGATTGACTTCTGCCCATTGTAGTACTGGCTTTAGTGCTGCCATAAGTGCCTGACTTTTTGTGCCACCTTGCCTGTTTATATAGGCTACTGTTGGCTTGTTGTCCGATTGGACATTTACCGCTTTTCCGCATAGGTGCGACTGGAATGCTATTAATGCCTGATTCACTGCTGACATTTCTCTTAGATTTGAATGTAGCTTTCCTTGCTGTTTTGTCCACAGTCCTTGAGCTATTTGCCCCATGCAAACTGCGCCCCATCCTAGGCTGCTCGCATCTGTTGTCACCGTTATCTTTGGAGGCACCTTGAAAGATTTGCCTTCCCTTAGGGCTTGGTCGTTGAGCCACCAACTGAAGTCTTGTCTTGCTTCTGGTGACATCTTGATTATCTGAGACAGATCGCTTGAGTCTCTGTCCCATTGTCTCAGTAAGCATGCTTGCGCTGCCCTCATGTGAAACCGACCCCATGCTCTTGCCTCCAAGGCTGCTGACATGAGCCCTAAAACAACCATAAAGTCCTTTACAGATGTCTGTGAAACTCTTAGAATTGATAGTAATTTGTGCATCAATTTCTCGATCCTTACATGGGTTAACGCCACTGTCATTTGTGCGGTATCTATCTGGAATCCCAAGTACTTTACTGCTGTCGATGGGATCAGAGTACTCTTCTCCAGATTTATCAACCATCCGTGTTGTTTGAGAACAGTAATTACTCGGCTTGTATGTAGATACACTCGAGCCTCTGTATCTGCTGCAATGAGGATATCGTCCAGGTATGGCCATAGACATATTCCTTCCAGCCTCAGTTTGGCTACGATAGTTATCAGCACTTTTGAAAACGTTCTGGGGGACGTCGCTAACCCAAATGGCAGACTTGTAAACTGGTAATGTTTTTCGAATATACAGAACCTCAGAAATTTTCTGTGTCCCACATGGATAGGAATGTGCAGATAGGCGTCCTTCAAGTCCACCGATGTCATGTACATTCTGGGTTTGAGATCGGGTACAATATTTTTTACAGATTCCATCTTGAATGTTCTGACCTTTACTGATTTGTTCAGACCCCTTAGGTCCAATATCGTCCGAAAACCTCCACTTGCCTTCTTTATAACGAAAAAGCGAGAATAGTAGCCTTGAAAGTGTTCTTTGCGTGGTACAGATACCACGACCTTTTGCTGCAGCATATTTTGTAGGCTTATTATCACTGCTTCTCTCTCTTCCAGTTGTGTTGGCACTGATGATATTGTAAAGAAAGTTTTTGGACGATTGATAAATTCTATTTTGTACCCTGAAAGGATGATGTCTAAAACCCATTTGTCTGTGGTGGTCTTTTCCCATTGAGGATAGAATGCCTGGATCCTGCCACCTACTGCACACCCCTGTTGTCTCCCGTCATTGGGCCATATTTCTGAGATTTGTAGAGACGTCTCATCCGCGTTGACCACGAAACCCATACCGCGAGGTCAATGACTGCCCCCTTCTATAAGGTCTTCCCGGCCTGTAGGCTCTTGCTTCCTTGAACTCTGCCGCTTTTCCTTTATAGGATTTGCTGTAAAAAGCCTTCTTGGTGGCTTTATCCTGCGGCAGCCAGGATGATTTATCACCTGATGATTTGGAGATGATGTTATCCAACCTTTCTCCAAACAGATATTCACCTTGGAATGGCAGGGACAGTAGCCTGTTTTTTGATTGCGAGTCCGCAGCCCATGGCTTCAGCCATAATGCTCTTCTAGTGACTGTGGCATTTGCTCCTGCCCTGCCTGCCAGTCTCACGGCATCCATGGAAGATTCACAGAGAAACTCCACTGCTAATTGCACATCTTGAATAGACTTATGCAGTTTAGACCTCTTCACCCCGTCTAAAAGGTTACCTTCCAATTCATTGCACCAACTTCTGAGTATTCTAGAAGTAATTACCATAGCCGCTGCTGGCCTTATCGTTGCCTCTGCAATGGAATACTGTTTCTTTAAACCCACTTCAATTTTTTTATCCATGGGATCTTCACATGTTAGCTCAGTAGAATTTTCAGGCAATAGTTTATCACAGAAAGTACATTTTTCAGTGCGTGTTTTCTTATGCTTTGGTAAAGGATCCCTTTTTCTTTTGCTGGTCTCAGACCTAAAAATACAAAACTAGCTAACTATATCTTACTAAAAAAGAATGCATACTATCACAAGAGAGATAACAAGGCTCACCCAGACCTCCTTGATTGAGACTGTTTTTGTTCAGTATTGCTCATGCTGAATAATACGCAATATGTTGGTCCAATCCTGGCCAATCCACTTTCTATTAACAGCAATCCTGTAGGTGACATATTATGCAGCCATATCATAATGCAGCCTGTGAATTTTACTGCAGGTAGTAGCATGTAACAAGCCTCTTCCTACCTTCAGCAGTTGCAGAAAAAGTGCCCAGCTGTATGCCTGGTGAAGCGAAGAGACCACTTGTAGATTTGCTGCTCCTCCGTCCAGAATACACGCTGCATCCAAGTATGGCAAAGATGTGCTGTGCTGAATGTGCCTGAGGTTTGAATTTGGCGCCTTTTAAGCGCCCGCTGATGACGTCATTCTCCCGCGTTCACAGCTGATTTACCCGGGGTTACGGCCGCACTGAGACATCAGTAAAGTGTCTCCTACCTGTGCGCCGCTGACGTACTTCCTGTACGCCCTCGGACCGAAGTAGGGGCATACATAAGAAAGCTGGCCTGCTTGTAGCGTGGCCGAGGCCGGTCTAACCTCCCGCTCTCCCTCCTATCGCACCGTGAGGGGAGAGCCACCGCTGGATGAGCCAAAACAAAGTAAAAGGTACTCCCTGTCTAACGTACTCCTCTCTGGCTCCTAACAGGAAGAAAGAAGACACAGAAGGCGGAAGAGGAAGGCCTTATATGGTGTGTCTTCTTTCTTCCTGTATGGCTCCAAAGAGGGAGGAACATACCCAGTGGTCAGGGCTGACATGGGGAGGATAAGGAAATATATTTATTGTATATAAAAAAAAGAGTGTGCAATAACTATTTGACATAAAATAAGGAATATAGACACATCACTAATATTTAGCAGTCTTTATAAAAAAAACTACCATACAATGGGATTAGAAATTCCATACCGTAAAGAGATATCCTTATGAATGTCAATCAGAGCGTCTCTTATGTGTTTCGGTAACGGCTTGGCAGGGGCAGCACAGGCTGACGTTTTGAGATCTTTGGAATTACTTAGATGCTTCCCATAATAGTCCTGTTATAACAAAAATGACATGAAAAATGGGTCAGCTGACTGTATTGACAGTATAACGCATTGCACCCCTTCAAGCAATATATTATATTTCTTTTATAGTAATCTAAAACTGAAAAAAATCATATAAATGGAAATATTTGTTCCTAGAAAGTAAATTTTGTCTTATGAAATAATTTCTACAAAGGTTTGAAAATTCACAAGAAAAAGATTTGTGCGAATTTACGCCTGGCGGACACATAATATCGTGATTTTGTATGTACTGCGCATGTGCACGACAGATAATACGCTACGTAACAACGTAATTCTGAGTGTACTGGTCATTCACGTATTTTGCTGCGTAAATTCGTACGTGGGGGCACGCCAATTTTACGTGTGCCAAAAGTACATCTAAAATACGCAATGTTGGCGGGGGTTTTCATTTAAAGTGTACAGTATGGGCGTGCTTAGCTGCGTAAGTCCGTGTTGACCATCCGTACGTGTGCGGACGACAGCGGTTACGCGGCCAAAAGTTAAGCTAGGGTTTGGAAAGCGGAACTCAGTCAAAGTACGTACATTCAAGGGGAGTGCCTAGGGGAGTGTATAGAAGGTGCGCACGCGTAAACACGCTACGCTAGTAAACGGATTGCAAGCGGTGTTCTGGATCTACCCCACTGTTCAATATGATTAGTCTTATATAAATATATATATATATATATATATATATATATCTGTTTCAAACCAACATTTATAACACAAAAGGAAAGATTTTATAAAGCCGCTAAGAAGGATAACAGATTTCTGCTATCATTGTATAGATTAGAATGTACTGGTTAAATAATACACACAATCGGATTGGCTGCCCTGTGAGACATCTTTATTAAAAGCGTTAATGACTTTAGCTGTTTTGGTTATTGAATTAGCTGTGCTCATGGTACCTTGACATCATTGTAGGTTTGATGACAGCTGGTGCTGGAATCCGGCATACTAAATAAAAAAAAGACAGTTAGAATTTGCCATATTCCTTGTAACACAGGGTTGCCGACTCTCCCGGAATGTCCGGGAGACTCCCGAAATTCGGGCAGTACTCCCGGTATCCCGGGAGAGCCAGCAAATCTCCCGCAAGTGCCTTGAGGCCCGT
>WWET01000718.1:12691-23667 GCA_011038615.1 Limnodynastes dumerilii
CTTACCAGGTTACAGCCCACTGCATAAACAGTCACTCCCCTTGCAAACAGCGGCAGATCTTAAAGTTAGACCACCATTGACTAACCCTAACTCTGCGCTGTCATTTGAGAACTTAAGGGAAGTAGTAGCGTTTATTTGTGATCCTAAGTGTCTGCCTGCGCCCACTTTCCCTCATCTCTCTGCCTCCCCCCGCCCATTTTCATGCAAATCCTTCAGATCTTAAACTTTCGCAGCACTTAAAATCTTAAGTGCTTGCGATTGACGCAGACTTACGATCTTAGCGAATTTACACTCCTAACCGCTACGTACATGGCGTTGCACTATTGATTCAGACTTACGATCTTAGCGAATTTACACTCCTAACCGCTACGTACGTGGCGTTGCACTATTACTACGCATGCGCAGTTTTGCGAATTTTCTAAGATCTTAAATATACGCTCCTAAGTGCCGTGGAAATCGTATCTCTGAATCAGGCCCTATGGCTCTACCTGTAGCACTATCTGGAGTTATATAAACTCACCTTACCATGGGCGGCCCAACTGGAGAGGTTCACCAGAGGTTCACCCTCTTCTGCCCCCCCTCCTCCTCCCCCAGATCCTGCTGGTCCATCTGGCTCAGCAGAACCCTGAGATGGAGATGACTCCCAGGATGATGCTCCACCTATCCATCAGATTCTTAACGTTATTTCATCATCTAAGTCGCTAAAGGGGAAGATTGGGGAGGTCCAGATAGACATCTCCCACCTACATCAAGATCTGCAACAAATGCGTGAGAGGATCACAGAGACAAACCCTCCACCCTTGATGACACAGTTGCACCCCTTCCAGGCCAAATTGCCAATTTACCTCTAAAGTTCGTTGGTGCAAGGCAAAGTTATCCGATATGGAGGGCAGGCTTTGCCGCAATAATCTGCGCTTTATTGGTCTACTGGAAAGAGCGGAGGGAAAGGCACCGGAATCTTTCCTTGAATCCTGGTTGTTTTAATAGTGGTGGGTTATATTTGGGGGGTTGGTGATTCCCTAGATTTTTTTGTTATTTTTTAAATAACTTTTTCATTGGAGCAATGTAACATACATCAATACAGCATATCACATGTGTACATGTTTAACATAAATTTTGAAAATTGTCTACTTGGGACAAATGAGGAAATACAGAATTTCAAAAATAAGCATAAACCATGTACAGAAAGGTTGATCACTTATAAAATCCCATATGGAGTACATAACATTTTGAAAAGATAGAATCTAAACCGGGTCTACATGTTGTGAGTCTCAATTGGTCTTTATAATATTTGGGTGTCAAACTTGGTTAGAGTTAGCAAAACCCGGAAGTGGCGGGTCACCTAAGAGAGTTCTATTCTCATACCACTTAGTAGTTCTAAAACAGGAATAGATCTGGGATTGAGTTTGTAAAGGAAGAGAGATAATAAATCGCTCCCACGTCTGGAACAGCCTCCAACCATTCCATATGGAACAGATAGAGTAACTAGACTCTAAACATTGCGATATTAGGGGGTCTTTCTTGTATCCAGGTTTGTAAAATAAATTTTTTCACCACTGCTGAAATCACAGTAAGCATCTGCTTAACAGAGTTAGATAGTTTTACTTTGGGATCTAAGTATCCTAAAATGGCCCATTCAGGGGACAGTTGTAAATCGTCTACAAAGTGCGTGACTGAATAAAGGCGGATCTGTTTCCAAAACCGCCGCACCAATAGACAGTCCCATAGACAGTGGTACAGGGTGGCTTTTGGTGCTCCACATTTTAGGCACTCATGTGATCTGGCCAGGCCCATCTCAAATCTCCTGTCTGGGGAGATGTACCCTCTATGATATACGTTTAGAATAATTTCCCGGTATGTGCTTGCTTTTAAAACTGTTTGAGAGTATGAGAGTGTAGTCATAATTTGATCTATGTCCAGGAAAGATAGTTAACCAGTGTGATAAACCATTAGTGATTATTGTGTGATCTAGAAGGTCGCGCAAAATATGATAATGCAAGGATATCGTCCCTTTTTCATTTGGTGGATTACTTAACCGATCTAAATCATTTTGCCAATCCAGGTCCGCCAGATGACGTACCACTGCTTGGGCATAGTGCAGCGCCTGTTTAAGTGCGAATGTGTGAGTAAGCGGTAAATTATATGTGTCTTGCGCTTGCGAAAAAGTCTGAATAGAGCGCCTATGTGGCAGGGTAAGATTCTAACCGTAGTGATTTTGCTAATATCCCATCTATTAAATGGATATGTTGCTTCTTCTTCTTTTCTTTGAAAATCTGGATTTTTTTAGGAAAGGCAAGAAAAGTGAGTATCTATTATTTAGGACCTTACGTTTCCTAACACGCTTCCAAGTGGACCATGCGGACATCAAGGGATTGTCCTGGGCGTCTTGTAGCATGTCAGAACGCGAGCTGTGAAGAAATGAAGTAAGGGATATATCAGTAAGAAATTACTGTTCTAGTGTTGTATTAGCATACCAATCCCCGTTATGCAACCAGTCTCTAATGTACCTGATATTGCTAGCATAACTGTACAGTTTTAGGTTCGGGAAGTTAATCCCCCCATTGGTAGGGTGCTGCTGCAGTTTGATTAGCGCAATCCTGGACCTCTTGCCTTGCCATATGAATTTCCGAAAGATTTTGTTAAGGAGACGCTCGTCTGTGGGGCTTAAGAGTATGGGTAACATCTGGAGGGTGTACAATAGTTTAGGAAATATAATCATCTTTATTAAATTTGCTCGACCAGAATAGGAGAGTGGGAGATTATGCCATCTAGACATGGATGCACTTGCTTCTATGATCAACCCTCGCATGTTACTCTCATAAATGGTGTGATGGTTATTTGGGAGGCTCAGCCCCAGGTAAGTTAATGATTGTCTGGCCCAACAAATCTGGTATTGACCGTGCCAAGCTGGACGTTCCTCTGACCCCAACCACAAAGCATTAGACTTGGTCTGGTTAATAGTAAAACCATTACCGCTAGAGAGCCCATCGGGTCAGAGAGATAGAGCAGTAGGTCGTCTGCAAAGGCGGTTATTTTGACAACTTTACGGCCTATGGTAATACCTTTAAATTTTGGGGATTCTTGTAAAAGTCTCAGTAGCGGGTCGAGAGCTAGGTTGAAAAGCAGAGGAGAAAGGGGACACCCCTGCCTAGTGCCCCTAGTCATTACCATCGGTTCTCCTTTGCATCCATTTATAATTAGATTGGTTCTAGAAGATGAGTATATGTATTTGATGAAATCAGCAAATCCATTGCCAAAGTTTGTGGGCAAAAATAGCCTGCATATGTGGCCATGACACCTGGTTGAATGCTTTCTCAGCGTCTAAACTGAGAAGCATCGCTGGGGTTTTAAATGCCTTTTTGGCGGTTGAGGCTACTATGGCAGCCACCGCAGCTCGCACCGCTTTGACAGAGTGCCTGCCATGAACAAATCCCATTTGGTGATGAGTCAGGAGTGTGGGGAGGATGGATGGCAATCTGGTCGCCATGATTTTGGCTAACAGCTTGAAATCTTCATTTAAAAGAGTGATGGGTCTGTATGAGGTAACCAAATCAGCCGGCTTGTTTGGTTTTAGGAGTAGTATGGTATGTGCCTGATTAAAGGAGGGATACAGGGGGTGCTCAGTGTGTAATGTGTTAAATAAGCTGACCATGGTTGGGAGTATTGCCGGTTTAAGAATTTAGAAAAATTCTGCCGTAAAGCCGTCGGGACATGGTGACTTGTTATTTTTCAGTGTTGTTATAATTTTGGAATTCTCAAGTTCTGTAATTAGGGAATTTAGCAGTTCTTTTTGAGTTTCTATTAGTTTGGGTAAGTGGGCCTTATCTAGTAAGTTTGCTCGCAGTTCAGTTAAATCCGGGTTGGCAGTGTATAATTTCGTGTAGTATTGGTGGAATGCTGTTTGAATGTCCCTTAGGGTCGTGTATGATGATTGGGTACTGGGATATGTAATGGTAAGAATGTCTTGCTTCCTACGGTGCTGTTTCACTATGTTTGCTAGAAGTTTACCTGACTTATTGGCCCATCGGAAGAACGTACATTTCAAGTAATCCTGGCGCGTTTGAGCTTGCGAAAGCAATAAGATCTCCAGAAGTTGTCTAGAGGATTGATAGATTTTCAAGTTAGCCTCATTTGGGGTGGAGGAGTAATTTGCAAAAGCCACTGAGACTTCAGAATATAATTTATCATACATGACCCTAAAGGCTCGCTTTTTCTGACCCTGATAGGAGATAATATGGCCTCTAAGAACCGCTTTCACAGTTTCCTAAAATAAAATTGGGCTGTCCTTGTGTGCATTATTGTCTTGCTCATATTCTCTCCATCTGTCATTCAAAAAGCTTTTGAAATCAACAGAGGCATACAAATATGCTGGCAAGCGCCAAAATCTGTCTTGGGTCAGTAACCGATGGGGCACAAAAGCCAGGGATATGGGCGCCTGATCTGAGATGAGGATATTATGGATGTCAGTGGATATAAGCCTAGGGAACAAGCTATTACTCAGCAGGATGAGTAATGAAAAAGACCCATGGACTGCCGAATGGAATGTGTAACTACGGTCTGTGGGGTTACTTATTCTCCACAGATCCGAGACATGATGTGTAGTTTTTAAGTAATGGATATGACTGTGGTTATGATTAGTGTGTGAGGGTACAGACGGGGATCTGTCTATGGCAGGGTTGTCAACAGAATTGAAATCTCCTGCAATGACAATATTTGTAGTGTCATATTGCATCAGAAGTGCAGAAATGGCTGAAAAAAAATCTTGAGTTGGCGAATTAGGAGCATAGATATTTGAAAAAAATGAATCTCTCCGACCCGATGAGCACCTCCAGCAGGAGGAATCTGCCATGTGGGTCTGAAACAGAATTACCACCCCCCTGGATTTAGTCTCATAATTTGCCACTATGCATTCCCCAATCCAAGAACCCCTCAAGGAATTAGCACTCTGAGACCAATGTGTCTCCTGTAGGAAGACTATATCAGGTAACATTGATTTCAAATGGTCTACTACTCTGCGCCTCTTGACTGGGGAATTTAAGCCTCCCACATTCCACGAAATCAACCGCACCTCCGAGGACTTATGATGTAAAGGTACCACCGACAGAGGTGGTTCTATGTGTTAACAATATTCGGTAATTAACAAAGCTCCAACTCCAACATTTTCTAACATTTTCCTCCAGGGTTAGCGGAGCATCCTTGTTGTAGGATGCTGCCCGGAAATAAACAGAAAATGTAACATTTCTAATAAGGCCATATGGGCAACTTAGAATCATGTTGCTAGAATATAGAAACAAAGTATAGTCTAACGTAGTGACCTAGGTGAACTATGGTTGCTGGAAGTGGAAGGGCCATCTCTATCGAGCTGGAAATGTGCCACGAATTCAATGGCACTACTAGCATCATCAAAGGTGTGAACCTGCCCATCATGCGTTACCCTAAGACGGGCAGGAAAGGCAAGGGTAAATTTGAAGTGATGCTTGTGTAAAGCTGAGCAGATTGGGGCAAAAGCTCTCCTTTTTTGGGAAACATTAAGGGAAAAATCCTGGAATATTAATATTTTGCAGTTATCGATTCTAAAATCCTTAGTACTTCGATAGGTTCGAATAATTGTTTCTTTATCCCTGTAATTTAAACATTTTGCAATTACTGCCCTGGGCCTGTCTCCCCTATTTTTCCGTTCTAGTCCCAGCCTATGGGCCCTCTCGATAACCATTGTTTGCGCAGTTGACGTCAGACCCAGAGCCGCAACCAGCTTCATCTGCAAAAAATCGATCAGCTCAGAGTTTTTTTTACAGATTCTGGGATTCCCAGGAAACGGAGATTATTTCTCCGATTCCTATTCTCCAAGTCATCTATCTTGTCCTCCAGCTCCTTAAACCGTTTGTTGTGTGCAAGAGCCGTATTCTGCAAAGTATTCTGGGTATCATCTATGTCACTAACTCCTTGTTCAAGAGTCACAATTCGTTTTGCGTTCGATTCCATGGTAGCAATTGCGGAAGCTATACTAGATTGCAAGGCTTTAAACCTGGTATCTAGAGCTGGTAGTAATTTTTGCTCCAGAAGCGGAAATAAATGGCTGAATAACTCCCTTGCTTTTTCCACCGCTGAGGGTAAAGTATTGCTCTCTGACTGGGGGCTCTGGGAGCTGGAGGAGTTGCTATGCGACTGCGGAGAGGGGGGATTTACTTTAGTAGAATTAGTAGTATGTTGAGTGTTACGGGATTTTCCCATTTTAGCGTCGTCTAAAGTACCCAAATACCTTTTTATACCTTTTACGTATATCAGTAAATTGCTCTAAAAGTTGGTTTTACATACACAAGCAGAGATATCTCCTCACAAAATACCGAACAGTAAATATAAGTACGAGCAGATTAAAAGTGTCGACCAATTCTATCGTATAGCTGAAACAAGTACCAATATATGGCCCCAAAAATGCAGGTCTGTTGGGTCACCTATTGTGCTAAGCACAGTATCTACATAATAATTCACTGATTGCTAACACGCTGCTAACTTACAAGTAAATATGGAGCTAATTACATGGAACACACAAGGCTTAAACGAATGTGTCAAACGCTTGCTAGTCCTCAGTCAAATAAAGAAATATAATGCAGACATTGTATGTTTGTTAGAGACCCATTTAATTGTCTTTTGTCACTTAAATGCTGGTGGGTGGGTTCGGCTTACCATGCACCATTTTCAAACAGTTCCCGTGGTGTCTCTATACTGGTTCGGAAACACCTCCACTTTGCCCTGGAGCAGGTCCAGATAGATCCCTATGGTCGGTAAGTTTTCCTCCACTGTGAATGTTGTCCCCCTCATTATTCTCCTCAGCCCTATAGAAAAGATGTCCTGGGTAAGACTGCCTCCTTTGTCTTCCAGTCTTCAGAGACGGGGGTGGTATGCCTAGGGGATTTTAATAATGTGTTGGACCTTGTCCTTGACTGTTGAAGTGAGCGGGTGGGCGATCTAGCTCCTGGCTAATTTAATCTATGAAATGGGTCTGGACCCCTGGAGGATGAGACACCCTACCTCTTGTCAATATTCTCAGGTCTTGGAGGTGGCCTATCTTCCCAGGGGCATCTCTGATCACTCCTAAGTAACTATAGCCCAGATCCAGGGAATTATGCATGCTGCGTGCGTAATTCTCCTGTCAGCTATGATGTGCGCATGTGCAAATCATAGCTACACTAGCGTGCCGGGGTATGTAACTTTGTTACGGACGTCGGCCGGTATAAAAAAGGGGCCAGCCAGCAAGTTACATTTTAAGATAGAAATCTGGACACGTAAGTGTCCAGATTTTACTACCTTGAGCAGGGAGTGCAAAGGGCGTGCCCTCCCCGCTACGCTACCTACTTATTGACCTCGCACATCTGTAAGTCACGCGTTGGTCAGGATCTAGCCCCATGTGTTTAAATTTAGACTGTGATAACAGTGTAAAATTCTGGAAGCTTAATCCTTTTTGGCTAACTGTTGGGGCAGGTCTGGACCTGGTCCACTTGTGGGAGGAGTACTTTCGTGAGAATCAGGAGTCGTGGTGGTTTTGGAAGCCTTTAAGGCTGTTCTGAGGGTTTTTTTTTATTAAAAGTGTGGCAGGGTTTCATAGAGAAAAGGAAGCTAATTTGGAGCAGAGATGTAGGGACTTGGAGGCACGGTACCTATCCACCAGAGCTCTGGAGACTTGGGGGCCTTGCCTTCAGGTACAAACCCAATGGACCGATCTCCTATTTGATGAATCAAAACGCTGTCTTCTATTTGCTCGACACTCTCTGTATTCCCAGACGGACGCAGGGGGAGGCTATATGGCTTGCCTTGCTTGAGGGGTTAGAGACAATGGGCCGGATTCAGAACACCGTAATTTTTTTTACATATGTGCCTAATTTTGCGATTCTAGCTACTACGCATGCATAGTAACTATTTTACACTATCTACGTAGCGTTTCCTTTACGTAGATTGCGTACATGTGGTCTTTAAAGACGGCATGTATGCAATCTACGTAGCAAAACGCTAAATGAGGTAGAGAGCGGGCACGCCTGGATTGACAGTCGGATTTTGACGCGGTAAGCCCTGCATTTTGTGACAATTAATTAACTGCATCTAGGATATAAAGATGCTTCTAGCTAACTCATGTGCAGGTCATTCTGCCTTGTAAGCCTCTTGTTCATTCTAGTCCTGTTGCTTCTGCCTTGCATGCTTGTGATCCAGCTGCCCTTGTACTGTTCGTAGGTTACTCCTTGATTGTTGTATATATTTATGTGCCTTTGTAGGTTTGTTTTTAGGTTTTCCTTGTGCTCTAGTGTTCATTGTTTTCTGGACTTCTGTTTGTGTTTGAGTACATTTATATCATTGCATTTAGTTTACCCTTGTGCTCCACCTTCTAGTGGTTTTGATTACTACTACCTTGCGCTCAGTGTCTTCTCTGATTTGTGTTTATACTTTTTAGTGTTTATAGACTGTAGGTTTTGTATTATTCCTGATTTTTCATTGTTATTGTAGCTCCCAGTACACATTCTTCTTTTACCTGTATTCTGTTGTTTGAACTAATAAATACTTTGGATGACGACGAAAATAAACAAGATAGAAAATGTGCTGTAACTGCTATAACTAATAAGTGGTATAGGGCACTATGTTTAGAGATAATACTGATAATGTATTGTCCAAATATCTCATACCGGTAGGTTAGGTAGAATCTGACATCCTCCTAGTATTACTCCATAAAGTGCTATATAGAACTAGAACTAGGAGGACGTCAATATCTACATAACCTACCGGTATGAGATATTTGGACAATACTTTATCAGTATTATCTCTAAACATAGTGCCCTATACCACTTATTAGTTACAGTACGTTTTCCATCTTGCTTATTTTCGTTGTCACTATCTGTTCTTGGGAGTGTGGATCTCCTTTGGATGTGTAGAACGCAGCAGTGAAGCGCTGTTCCTCTGGAATGTTCCTTGTTAATAAATACTTTTGGTTTCTTCACTCTCACCTGGCTATTAGTGCTTCGTTTCACCTGGGGCCTTCCGGGGATTGTGACTTGCTGGGTGTCCTGCTGCACAAGCTTATCTTTACCATCAGGGGCTCTAGTGAAGACCAGGGACCAGATTTGCTAAGCTGCAGGTTTGAAAAAGTGGAAATGTTGCCCATAGCAACCAATCAGATTCTAGCTCTCACTTTCCTATTACATGCTAGAGAATGTCAGCTAGAATCTGATTGGTTGCTATGGGAAGCTTAGTAAATCTGGCCATAGGCCAGGCCCACACCCTGGGAACAGTTCCGTAACAACTTCCACCGGATGTCCGATGACATCAGTCATGGCTGGCCAGGGCAGAGCACACCCAGATGTAAGTTATAGGTTCTTTAATAACTATTTTACTTATATGTGGTTTCTTTTCTTTAACATTGCCAGCCAGGACTTGAGCTTAATGGGAGCCCTTGAAAAAGTTATTAGCCGAAACATCTGTCTGGACGTGGGGCACGTGGATTGTGAACATATCGGATGCTGAGTATATTAACCATTGCGCTTTATCATGTCTCTTTATGGCCTAACTTAAACCCCTTCCACATCACCACCAAATATATGGGTTTTTGGTCTTGCAAAAACCTGGGTACTTGGTGGTGATGTGAAACGTCCCAAAGTTGTAGACTCGTGTCTACTGACCTGAGAAACAGACCCGGGAAAAAAGAAGGGTTTTTCCCAGGGCTCACACGGCATTGGTGGCAATGTGAAAGGTGCGGGTTGTTTCTCAACCTGGGTTTTTCACATTGCCAGTCGATTTGATAGATTTGTTTACTATTGCTAAGGCAACAGTAAACAAATCTCTACTTAGTGCCGGGAAAAAAAAAAATATATATATTCAAAGTATAGGGCTTGCTGATGCTTGTAGTGCTACAAGCACCAGCTTGTCCAAGGATGCCAGAGCATGCTGGCGCTCAGGGGCATATCCAACCCTTGGCCAGAATGGCACCCGCCAGGTGCACCAGCCAAAGGGGGGTGCCGCCCGGCGATGCCACCCATGGTTAGCGTCGCTTAGGGCAGGCAGCGCTGGTCTGGAGTCAGTCATATCCTTCAGGATCCAGCGCCCCCCTGGGCGGTAAGAAACCCTAGGGAGGTGGGGTACTGGATCCTGGAGGCATATGAATATCCAACCCCAGAATGGCACCCGCCAGGTGCACCAGCCAAAGGGGGGTGCCGCCCGGCGATGCCACCCATGGTTAGCGTCGCTTAGGGCAGGCAGCGCTGGTCTGGAGTCAGTCATATCATATCTCCAGGATCCAGCGCCCCCCTTCCTAGGTTTTCGGTAAGAGAACCTGGGTAGGTGGGGTGCTGGATCCTGGAGGCATATGACTGACTCCAGACCAGCGCTGCCTGCTGTGTCCTCCGATGCTGCGGCTAACAACTGAAGTCCCGCGGTGGCTGAGACTTCATGGAAATGAAGTCCAGTGGTTACAAGCCTGTGACTGCGGGACTTCATTTCTCCTAAGTCTCGGCCACCGCGGCACTTGAATTCTAAGCCGCAGCATCGGAGGACACAGCACAGTGTAAGGTAAGAAAACCTAGGGAGGGGGAGGGAGGCTGAAGCTTTGGGGATGGGGCTGGAGGCACCTGTGAGGGGGGGAGTATATGATGGGAATACTGGGGGATGGGGCTGGAGGCACATACAATGGGAGTACTTGGAGATGGGGCTTGAGGCACATATTCTGGGAGTACTGGGAGGGGAGGCTGGAGGCACATATAATGGGAGAATGGGGATAGGGCTGGCGGCACATATTATGAGAGTACTGGGGAATGGGGCTAGCGGCACATATGATTGGAGTACTGGGGTAGGAGATGCTGGGGGCACATGATGGGAGTACTGGGGTAGGAGATGCTGGGGGCATATGATGGGAGTACTGGGGGGGAAGGGGGCTGAACTCACATACATGATGGGAGTACTGGGGTGGAAGGTGCTGGAGGCATATGATGGGAGTACTGGGG
>WWET01000718.1:37373-48104 GCA_011038615.1 Limnodynastes dumerilii
CCCTTAACTTTTGTCCAGCCAGCCTTTTTTACCCCTTAATGTTTGTCCAGCCAGCCTCATTTCCCCCCTTAACTTTTGTCCAGCCAGGCTTCTTTTCCCCCTTAATTATTGTCCAGCCAGCCTCGTTTCCCCTTCCTTCTTATAGCTGCCTCTTTAGTGTGTGCCCTCTCCATGCTATGTAAATCCACACTCCCCGACGCAAAATACCTTCCACCAAAATAATCTTACCTTTTCTTCTTGGCTCCAGCTCTCTCCTCCGCAGTGCGCTCTGCAGCATGATGCCAGCGTGACCTAAGTCTTGTGAACGGAGCAGCCGGCGGGTGGAGCTTACAGACATTGGGATCCAGCGGTGGCCAGTCCGGCTGTGAGTAAGTATGTGATGCCAAAATGTCCCGTTATCAGAGAGCAACAGTGTATGTCACCTGTTGCTCTCTGAAAACGGGACATTTCGACGTCCCGAAGCTGGGCACGGGGACAACAGGACAGCCCGTCAAAAAAACGGGACTGTCCCGTTCAAAACGGGACGTATTGTCACGTTAGTCATATTTCATCTGTAGCAAACAGTATTATATTTGAGAGGTGATGTTTCCTATCCCAAATCTAAATAACAGTGTGATAGTAAAGCTGGTCAGTATCTGTGTGCAGTAAGAAATTCAAAGATATATTCCTGCATGCAAAGAATACACTTAACTTGACTCCCTCTGCAGTCAACATGGTTTATCCCAAGATTAACTAATTTCAAGCACTTAAGTCTTAAGTCTGGATCCAGCCCAGTGTGATAATATGGGCATGAGAATGTATGGGTAGTCAGATGGTATGGACAATGTAATAACATGGGCAGAGTGATAGTATGGGCTGTGAGATGGTATGAGCAGTGTGATGGTATGGGCAGTGTGATTGCTAATAAGACAGAGTGATAGTGATAAATAGGATGGGCAGCGGTATAGATGGTATGAGCAGTGTGATGGTATAAGCAGTGTTATAAAACTCCTGACAGCGGTGCAGCTGCCTATACACTGAATCACCAGTGTAATAATGTTAACCCTAAAGTGCTCCAGTGGTTTACTGAAAACCACCTTTGAAGAATAGGTCGATAGTTATGGGCTACTACTGTGGCATTGCCCCCCAGGCTAAAATTTCCAACCAGACCCTGACGATAGTCCTTCCTCTTTTATTACAGCAGCCTTTTCAAGCAGCAGGTGGTTGTCTGGGACAATGCTGGATCATTACAGAAAGGACTTCTGGGAATGATCTAGCGTGAAATAGTTCCTGTGTGTACAGCTGCAGGATCGCCACATAACCGTGAGTATATCTTTTTATTACTGAAATATTTTTTTCTTTATTCCAGCATGTGCCCAGCTTAAGTCTGGCCCAAAGGAAATTCTGAAACTCTCTGTTCAAGTAAAGAACATTCATTTTAAATAACTCTATTGTATTGAATCAGCTCAGTCTGATCTTACCGAATATTCTTCTAAGTGACTGGAAAACCTACTGTGCCATTATGGAATCATACAGTTCGTAACAGATGCTAAAGATTTATTAGATTTAACCCTTGATGCTAAATTTATACCCCTCTCTGCCCCAGACACCAGGGGGTTGGCTGTTATGTGCCATTTTTACTAATAAATCAAACTCACATGTATGTCTGGCTTCATTGGCAGTGGTTAAGCTGACATACGTCAACGTGCAAATATGCACTGCCTTTTCTTTGGGGTATTATGTGGAATGTTATTGATTATATCAAATTTGTTTCCTTTTACTTCCATGTGGTCACCATTCAAGTGCTTCTTCCATTCAATTACAGCTTGGTTCAGAATGTCCTGAAGGCAAAGCTTGCTTGACCTCTGGAAATCAGCATATTACCTACTATTCTTTTAGACTTGAGTAACAGACGTGGAAGTGTCTGGAGTAATGGTGCCTTAAGCATTCGCCTATAAGGTATGTCTTGCAAGCAACCTAAAATATATTAAAGAAAGCAGTAAGAATGGCATGCTAGAGTTTGTCTCTGAGGTATAATACACAAACCCAGAGACAAATCTTTTCCACCACCCCAGTGGTCCACTTCCCTTCCCTAGATGCATTCTCTAAATACAATAAGCCTTTTTCCCCTTAACACCCCCCAACTGTCTTTCCTAAAGCAGTGCTGACACATTATGTGCCTGTGAGTGTCGTGATTTCCTGGTGACTCTGTTACCATGACAACAGCTGGGAGCTGTGTAATGAATAGGAATTCGGCAACACATGCCAACACATATACATTGCACGTGTGCACACAAGCAGTCATTACACCCACACCTGGCTGCAGTCTTCCCTTCTCACCCAGCTTATATTCATGGCTTTCATAAAAAGAGGCTCAAACACTGCAAAAATGAGCCAGGATGCTTTTGCTGTATGAATGGGAGGAGCAGAACTGAAGAAGGGGGAGATGATTGTGGTGGGAGGTGGGTTACAATTGTGAGAGCAGGGAACCCAGGCACTGGGGACACAGACAGTTCATCCTAATGTCACCCTCCCTCTGGGAAAAAGGAAACCCTATGTGTTTGTGTGCATGTAATTGTTAAGACAGGTACCATTCTAAAAGTGACGGGCATAGAGACAGATGGATACAGAGGGGTGAGAGAGTGGCAGACTGCAACACAGAAGGAGGGAGGAAAAAGGGAAGGTAACAGAACAGACAAATAGAGAGGAGAAATGCATAGGAAGAGGACATCATCAGGTAATGTTTATTCCAGATCAGCTGTAGTAAATATAAAGAGATGATAAGAGGGAAGATTGCAGGAGACATGGAGAAAAGGAAAAATAAGGGGTTTTAAGCAAATAGACTGATGTATAGTGGAAGCAAGCAAATAAGAAATGACATAAGGCACACAGGGAAATAATTGCAAATCATAAGAAGGTGGGGTATGAGGAATGATAGAAAAGCAAGAAGAGTGACAGGAGGGTTGATGAAAACTACACACGAACAGACAACAAGGGCCAGTAAATCAGGTGAGGAAATGTAAGCAGAAGGGAATTCTCTCTTCGTCATTACTTAGGAGGGATAGGGACTCCCAGCTGCCCACTGCACCCCTTTGCAATGTACTGGTGGAACTGGTGCCTGCTGATTCTACAGCTTGTGGGTGGACTTTAAATAAGGTTTCTGGTGCCTGAAAGGAACTGCCAGCCTCCCCAGCTGCGGGCACTGAATAGGATATTGCATGTCCCTTGGAGTGTGCCACCAATATCACACACAGGAGCTGCAGTCGTTTACTGAGCCCACGGAGGCTCACATCTTCAGAAGCCAAATCTGGGGGAGGGAGTTGTAGGAAGGAGGAAGACAGACTGTCAGCTCAGTGTACCAGGCTACAAAAGGCTGGCACCATTCTGTCTGCCTGTCTCCTGCAGAGCCTTGTTTCCAATCATGAGGCTACCCTACAACCTCAGGTACCAGGGAACCTCTGCAAAGGGAGGGGCAATAGGATAAGAGGTGATATCATTGGGGACACGATAAGAGGTGAGTTTTATATGTAACTGGATGAGAGGGAAGAATAATACTTATGTGCCATAAAACCATTTATTAGGATATATATGTGTAGGTTGCTCCTAATTTTGCATGTGTGTCCAGGTGTATAATTATGTATGTAATTCATGTATGTATGTATGTATGTATGTATGTATGTGTGTGTGAATGAATGAATATAAATATATATATATTATTTTGAATAATACTTTATCCACAATCATAGTCTGAAGATGTCTTATATGCCTTATTGTATGATTATGTTGTGCCTAAGCCATTATTATACAGTTTAACGCCTCAGTATATACATTTTGCATTCAGTACATATGATGTACCTCCCTGTTGCTTGTACACTGTTGCTAACGCATATGGTAAGGATGTTATGTCTTAGATATAAGCAATATATGCTGTATGAATAAAACATGGATTTTCACATCCCTGACTAGGAATTGCATACACTGTATTTTCATGTGCCATTCAACTCTTTTCACTTTTTAATATACATTTTAAGGAATCAACTCTCATTATTCATATATGATATATGTAAATGCCATCTTTATTACATTGGCCTCTGTATACTCTATAGCTTTTATTATATTGGTATTATTCTGTTGTTCTGAAGATACAGTTTGAGCTTTGTACAGAATAGTACGCATTGCACATAGACTTCCTAGCATTTAGCTGCATGCTATAACTTTCAATCCACAGTGCAGTTTATCTGCAACCATGTAAAACTTACCTGCTTTAGGATAGACTATTAGTATCTGCACTGCCATGTAACACATAATCATTGTAAGTTATTTATATTTGTGTAAAGGTGTTGAAGTAGTAATAGCATAAACACGTTTTAAACCTTTAATACACATTTTGCTATTAGAAGAAACTACTAGAGTGTTTTGCCTTCATAAGTCATCTTGATGCAAGCTCTCCATGCAAAATTTCTACTTGTAGTTATGCTTCACAGACTACTCTCCTAAAATACTAAGCAGCTTCATTCTGTGTGATCATTGCATTCCACTTGCAACTCTTCTGACAAATCTTTGTCACTGTAAAAGTTTGATGATCTAACCTTCTGCCATGGTATTGGTAATATTTTTCTCAGCATTTATCAGATTTCTCATAACATATGGAATACAGTGTTTTTCAAAATGATGTGTATGCAATTTGCATGCTAATACTAAAATGTAAAATATGATAGAGTTTAGGGTTGAATGTCAGATAATATAAATAGCTCCTCGGTTCTTCTGGAATTGATTTAGGTATTTTTACCAATGTGTGCTGCTGGGTAAGTGAAGTTGGACTTGATTACATATGAACAGTCGTGTATCTGGCAACACAATAAGTTTTTTTTTAAATATATAGAAGATGAGGTTTTAATTAAACAGATATTTTGTTCTTATTGACTGTGGTTTTAGGGATTTAATGAGTTTAAATTTTGTTTCCCCTCTTTCAGTCTTACTATCCTATGTACATATATTTTTTTTTTTTACTATTGCACATATTGCTGGTTATATGAGATTGCCAGATTTAATATCAGAATTACAGAATCTGTGGCCAATTTGGCCAAACTATTTCTGGGCAGATTGGTTGATGAAGAATGCAGAAGGGCCTAATTCATATTCCAATCTGCCTGACTCAATCCAAAATTTGTGTAAAAATGCAGTATAATAATTATATATATGTACCAAATAGCACATCGGTAGAGCCAAGTTACATAAAAATAACCAAATTGGGCAAACTCAATGTGCCCGGCAAGAGTCAGACTACAATAAAAGAAGCTGTCTGTATGTTGTGCAAGAGGACAACATTGAACAGAGGGCCTGATGAGATTGCTTTGGCGCACTATATACAATATACAAATCTTAGTTCATACATTATAAAATCATGTAAAAACGTTTTTTATGACAATACCTCTAGTAAAATGCAAATTTGCCATATTATGAAACAGCTATACAAGCTGCGTGCGTAAGTCGGACTCTGTGAGAGCACTGTGCATACACACACCGGATGTTACACATTGGAACTCTGAACGTATGGAACTGGTTTGTGTCATGGGAGTGCACTAGCCTCTTGCATGTGGACTTTGGGAACTCTGTGTGTTTGTGGGTTTGTGGAGATGAGAACGATCGGGCTGTTTTTCTACCAGACATTTCTGACGTCCCTCCGCAATCAATTGCTCCTGCACCAGAATTGTAGATCCCCAGCACGAATCCCTAGTGGTGACTGGTGAGTATTTCCCCAACCCTCCCGTTCCATTACCCTAACCCTGCAGCCTGACTCTAATCTTCCCCCTCTCTGCAGCCTAATCTTAATACTCCCTTCTTCGCAGCTTAAACAAAAGACTCCCCTTCCCGCAGTCTAACCCTAAGACTCCCCTTCTATGTTCTATCCCCTCCCCGCAGCATAACCCTAAGACTCCCCTTCTATGTGCTATACCCTCCCCGCAGCGTAACCCTAAGACTCCCCTTGTACACTAACCTTTTGTCTGACGTCGTGAGTCTACGGCAGGTCATCCGGGGTCATACGCCAATGAATGGGTAAGTAGCGGAAAAATAAATTCGGCATATTTGGCCATTAATTATGAAAACTTTCTAATTAGGCAGATTTTCGAAATAGAGACAGACGAAAATTTGCTGTCAGCTGTCACCGGTATCACACCGCAGAACAGAACCCACAGAAAAAGAACTTAAGTCTGGATCAGGTCCAGTATTGCCATACATAACAGGGGTTTTTGTAAAAAAAAAAAACCCGGGTTATTGCCGGGCGGCAATCTGAAAGTGGTATTTGATGTGGAAACAAAAAAGGACTGAATCCAGAGTTTTAAGCTAAGAGAAAATCAGGTGACCACCAGAGTTACACCAGGACAAAACCATGTTGAATTTCAGGGAGAGTCAAATGATTGTTTTTCTTTGCATGCAGGAAGAAATATCTCAGGGCTGATCCAGAGCTGAACTTAAACCCTTTTTAGGTGCAGGTGTAGACCTGAGCAATGCCATGTGCAACTGCCAAGTTAGGCAAATTTAAACTATGAAAGCAGAATTAGAATTGAGAGGTGAGGTTTCTTAGCTCAACTCCATTTTAGATTAAACATAAAACTATTCAGTATTTGAGTTCTAAGTGCAAAAGATTTAAAATTAATTAGCATTCCTTACTTTTCAAAATGGTTTAGCCAAGCTGTACACTTGCATCTGCTTTGCCCTTACTCCCAAACTCTGGAACAGCCCCTTCATCTCTCTAATAATGTTTGAAAATGATAAAATTAGCCTCCCCTGCCATTCAACATGGTTTTAGCCAGGTGTAGGTGGTAGGCCACTCCCATTGCAGGGACAGACTTACAATGCTTGACCCCTACTTTAAGTTTTCCCAGCCGCCCTTACTAAAAAAAGGGGACAGCTTTGAAGTCTGGATACAGTGGAGGGCACCTAGTTTGCTCTCATTGTAAATTTTACATACTTCCCTTGTCGCACTTGAGTTCTGCCCTGTCTTGAAAATATTTCCAGTATAAAATTTTGGATCCACAGATGTTGGCATAACCACGTTGAAATAAAGGGGGAGGCAAATGTAACTCATCTCAAATTATATTTAACTCTTGGCCAGCCCCATGGCATGCAGCACTCCTAAATGACAAATGCTGAAGTAAAATGGTGCTTACATTTTTATTCATTGATGATAATGTATTGGAAATGCTTTGTTCAGTTTTTTTAGACTTATTCCTAGTATAGTGAAGCCTAAAGTAGAGTAGATAATAAAAAGTTACTATATAGTGTGGGGGCAGCACGGTGGCTCAGTGAGTAGCACTTGTGTCTTACAGTGCTGAGGTCATGAGTTTTATTCCCGGACTAGGCCTTATCTGTGTGGAGCTTGTATGTTCTCCCCATATCTTTGTGGGTTTCCTCTGGGTGCTCCAGTTTCTTCCCACACTCCAAAAACATGCTGGTAGGTTAAATAGAAATAAAGGTGTATGAGCCATTGCTAGGTCACACTTTAGATGTTGGGAAAAGACTAGCAACCCTCTATAAATATCTGTGGGCATAACGGAATGAGATATTTATAGAAGGTTGCCAATATCTAAAGTGTGACCTAGCGCTGGTTCATACACCTTTATTTCTATTTTGCCTATTTTTTGGGGGATTGGTAGATCCCCGGTGTATTTGAATTCAGCTGCTTGAGGTTTTTCCCCAGTGCAACGTTTATCCCCTATTGCCTTTTTCTATGCTGGTAGGTTAATTGGCTGCTGAATAAATTGTGTGTGTGTGTGCGTGTGTGTGTATGTATGTGTTAGGGATCTTAGAATGTAGCTCCAATGGGGCAGGGACTGGTGGGAATGTGAAATATTCTCTGTAAAGCGCTATGTAATAGCGCTATTAAAAAAAACCCCTCTTAATAAATAAATATTAAATAAATAAATAAGTGGGTCAGGCTTTCATAAACTTTGTTGCATGATGAGTAAGAACTTCAAGTTATTCTTGTCATCAATTCTGGAAATCCAACTTACAACATTCCATTCCATTTACATTTGAACTAATAAATCTATAGTTTATCCCAGTTCTATTTGAAATAGAGTAAGAATAGGCTGTTGCTCAACTTTTGGACACTTGTTAAAATCACATCCTTTACAATTTGCAGAGGAAAAACATGTTCTAAACACTGACTTTCCTATATCACTATCTAGGATTAGTCTTTTTCTTTTTGTCAATATCACTGGCCATTCCACTGTTCTTAAATCCATAAAATGGCTCTAAATTTTGATTCCACTTGTGTATTGAAGTGACCAACCCAATGCAAGTTTATAATGTGCTTTCTGTAAGTGCTTCCAAAAACCTAGAAAGGCACCTACTGTAAGTGCCGGAAGACAGACTAATATGAAATATTGCATACCAAACTTAGTGTCTTGCCACGATTTGAGACACAGCAGCTGGTCTGCTTGACTGCTTTTTAACCACCTCTCACAGGTGCTCTTATCAATCAGGTTGGATGCCCTAAAGAGCCAAGATGGGCCTGGTGCATGGAGCCTAACCTCTCTCTTATCCACAACCCTAGGAATCGTTAATCAGCTTTTACGAAAGCCAACCTTGCACAATGAATGTTATTCTCTGCATGCAGGGATAAACATCTCAGGGCACAATGTCTAAAACAGGCACATAACTTTCTTGGGGGTTATATAATTAAATAAGACTTGTTATAGTGTTATTTCTGATGGAAATAAGAGTGAGAGAATAAACTTTTTTTGACAATTGCAAGTCCAATGAGTGTCTAAGATCATAAGCTGTTTAAAAAATTCTGGTGTAAAAGTCATGCCTCTGTACACACTGTACTGACACTGTACAGATACTGTCACATAATTAAAATAATTTGAATAGTGGGATGAGCCAAACAATAATTAATGTAAATGGAAGCACCATAAACAGGAAATATCATCATGTATTGTTGATATTAGGGCTTTGTGTACATTTGTTCATATTACTATAAACCCTTGTGGCTTTTGGTTGTATTTTTGTTATATTCGTGTTCAGTATGAGTCATAAGCAGTGTCCTATATGGTTACACCGCTATTGAGCACGTAGGGTGCAGGCCACGTTTTCTCAACATCTTGCCATTGGTGATTGTGATTTTAAGGACATTCGTAAAACCAAATCATTAGATCACATGAGGCCTTTTTTATCACTAAAAATAATCATTACAAATACATCTATAACAATATTATTCAGCACATTAATGTAAAGTAAGTATTTTATGTGTAGCAGTGTCAAATATTTACTTAATTTTTTTTTAAACTTTATAAAGTATATTCTCTTTTATTTATTCAAATACTGTTATTTTAATAGAACACCAGTAACAGTTTGTAGATGAAATATCATTTAATATTACAATACTACAATTATTTTATTTTATTTGGTATTAAATGTTTTCTTTATAGTTTTTTTTAAAAAAGATTCTTTTTTAGCTTTTGTATAGGTTGTACATAAACAAAAAAATATAAACAAAATAATTAATTACGCCTGCCAGGTAGACATGTGAAACCATGAAAAAATACAATTGGCAAGGATAATGTCATACAACATATAATCATATCTAGAATAAGACTTAAGAGGAAACAGAGAGGAAGAGTTAAAAAGAGAAAGAGGAGGAAAAAAAGAAGAGTGAGAAAGAATGGATAATGGGGGGAGACAGGGAGTATCCTTAACATCTCTCGGTGCAGGCGGGTATGTTATAGAAGGGTGTATCTAGATTGAACTAAACTGAAAAGCAGAGGATCTAAGGTGAAAGATAATCGAGATGGGTTGTGGAAGTCTTGAATTCTAACCATTAGAACCAAGTTGCGGGAAGACAGTAAATTTATCAATGGCAGTTGTAAATATTTTATCCATGGCTAAATAAGTCAATTCGTTCAAACCATTCTTTACTGTCTTAACTGTTGAAGGGTGTGGGGAGCACCATTTACATGGGATAACGACTCTAGCTGCGTTGCCTAGATGCTTGAAGAGAGATTCCCCTAATTGACAATATTGACATATGGGTATATGAAAGAATCCAGAAATCAGGACCTTCAGGTACTTCTGATACAACTAGTAGCACAGATATTTCTTGTACCTTCTGCCAGAATAAGAGAGTTTAGAGCAATTCCACTAGATATGTATCTGCGACCCCAAGCCTTCTCCATATCTCCAGCAGACAGCTGGGGTGGTGGGGGAGTGGATTTAAGCTGAGACTCTGTACCATCTAGATAACATTTTAAAATGTGTCTCTAAAGGCTAAAAGAGCAGACTTTTGAGAGAAAAAACTTTATCCCATTTATCATCAGTGAGCGGTTGCGTTATCCACAAACAGGCAAGCACATATAGAAGGGTGTCTGAATAGAGAACATTTAAAAACATTAGGCAACACAGTGGCTCAAAGAGTAGCAATAGTGTCTCACAAGTGCTACTCACAAGGCCTAATCTGTGTGAAGTTTGTATGGGTTTCCTCCAGGTGCCTCGGTTTTCTCCCACACTCCAGAAACATGCTAGTAGGTTAATTGGCTGCTGAATAAATTAACTCTAATCTCTGTGTGTGTGTATATCTGTGTTATTGATCTTAAAATGTAGCTCCAGTGGGACAGGGACTGATGTGAATGTGAAATATTCTCTGTAAAGTGCTACATAATCTGATAGTGCTATATAAAACCTGTAAATGAATAAAATAAATCTTATATAAGAGACAGACCACATGATTGGGGGGGGGGGGGGGGGGGG
>WWET01000718.1:49098-64606 GCA_011038615.1 Limnodynastes dumerilii
ATAGACAAAGCTACACAATATCCCCTTGGTAGCAGGTAAGGATAAATAAAAGGGAAAAATGCCAACTGCCAGTAAATGGCAAAGGTCAATAACCAGTACCGGTAAGTGTATAAATGCCACTATGTGGCTAGGATTTAACTGCCAATACTGGTAGGTATAAATGTGCCACTATGTGGCTAGGGATACACAGCCAATACAGGTAAGTATAAATATATACCACTATGTGGTTAGGTTTAACAGTCAATACTGGTAAGTATAAGTAGGCCACTATGTGGCTAGAGATACACAGCCCATACAGGTAAGTAAGAGAGACACCCCCACAACACAAGACAAGTGCAGAGACTCAGCCTTATAGGGGTGCAGAGAGCCGGCACGAACAGCAACACGCAGCGGGAAGCCACAAGCATCAAGCACTAGACAAGGCAGAATATCACCGGCGTCCTCGTGGAGGAACACCGGGACTTTAACAGAGGCGCTGCGCATGCGCCGGCTGACCTGTGGAACGCATGCTGCGTTCCACAGATCAAGGCGGAAGCATCGTTACACACCGGCTGTCAGCTGCCGGCGTGTAACACCAGGCAAATTGTGTGTAATATCGGGTACCTGTGTAATATGGAGTTTCTGTATCTATAGCAGCATGTGTTATGTAGTTAGGTAGTAATTGTGTGTGTGATGTGTGTTTTATTAGAGCTAAGCCTGATTACAGAATATTGTTGAGGGGGAAAAGGCTGTTGTTGTATTAATCCCCCTCCCCTCTTTGCAGGAAGTCCTTATATGGTCATACATCCCTACAGACCACAGGAAGAGATGATTGGGACTTTAAGTGTATCTATTCCCCCCTTCTCCCTCTACAGGAAACTTGAGGTGTGTGCCATCACAAATGACTGGTGAGGGTTAATTCTGGGAGTGTCTGCTCCCTATCTGAGATCTACAAGGGGGCAGAGGTTATCTACATAAAAGGGTTTGCACAGGCCTAAGGCAGACTTCTTGGCAACATCCCAGCGGGGAGACCTCCAAGATGGACACTTAAACCCTTAACCCCCCAGATGCCCCCTGACCTATCCTCCTTCCACAAGCTACCCAGTTCTTGACCCTAGGAGGGCCCAATGCCCAGGAATTGTGACTAGGGAAAGGGGTGAATTGGATGGGACACAGGCAGCTAGAACTTTGGGGGACATTGGTGTTGGAGTCTAATCTCCAGCCAGCCCTGCTGCTATATTGGACTGTACTGGGTAAGAGGTGATTCTCTGCCAGAGGTTCATTGTGGAACTCTTACCCCTGGTTTTACTGGGACTCATTATATCACTGTGGAACTTGTTATTGTGTGCTGTGCTGGGCTACATTTGATGCCATTACTCTTATGTTTTGGAATAAACTTGTTTGGATTCCATATACTCTGTGTCTGAGTGATCTGAAGAACCTGTATCCTCACACAAGATATACAAAGTGGCACTTGATCTGATTCTATAGTGGGTAATTGGTGCTCTCCAAATAACGTTAAGAACCCCTGCTTTAGAGGAAAGGTGATATTTTTTCCTGGAAGGAAAGGGAAAAACTCCCACCCATCATCAGGTAGACTCTAAATAGACCAGCTGAAACCCAAGAGGACAAGCTATGTGGAGTCATACCTGGGGCAAAGTCAGGATTCTGTATTATTGGGGTTAGGGAAGAATAACCTGAATAAAGATTAGCTTTATGTCTTAGATGACACTAACATTGTAATGTAGGGCCTATTGTGGGATGAGCTGACATTTGTAAACCAGGGTGCTATATTTAAGGGCACTGGCGACTGAGCCACAGAATATACTCACTCACTTTTGCCAGTCCTAGTCCAATACAATATTCTGATGAGCATCACGCCACGGTAATAGCCTAAATGTCGTAAATCTGGAGCCTCTCGTTTGATGGCTAAACAGCGCTGTTTGGTCCTCTACCGTGCTTAAAATTGTAGAAGGGATGGAAATCAGGAGGGCCTGTTGAAGGTATAGGAGCTTAGGGAGTACTGTCATCTTTATGATATTGGCTCTTCCAAGCCAAGAGAACCAGCCCAAAGACCACCTGTTCAGGTCACCTCCAAGAGATGTAAGTAAAGACAGAAAGTTGACTTCATATAGGAGCGAGTAATCAGAGGTGAGATTGATAGGTAGCGAATGATACATGAGGACCAATGGAAAGCAAATACTGAGGAAAGCCCTACAATAATGGTATCTGCCATTCACATCAGCATAGTTACAGATTTTCTGTAGTTTATTTGAAAGTTGGATAGCCAATAAAAATGATCAAATTTTGCCATCAAATGCAAAAGAGAGACTGCGGGCTTGGTAATGAAGGACAGGATATCGTCCGCAAATAACGCAAGCTTTAAGTGTATTTGACCCACGGGGATTCCTGATATGCTGGAGTTTAATGTAACTGAACAGGTAAGTACCTCCATGCAAAGTACAAAAATAGGCGGGATAGAGGGAATCCCTGAATAGTCTCTTTTTATAATAGAGAAGAGCTTTTAGAGGGTACCATTTACTTTGACTCTGGCTTAAGGGTGTTGACTAAAGGATAGTGGGTATATTATGTCGTATGGCAAAATGGATAAGCTTGATTATCTTGGTGGTATTGCCCCGAGTCTCCTAAGCAGGTACAAAACCAACCTGAACAGAATGACCCAGATCAGGGAGAAATTCTTTCAGTCTATTCACAGGTAGCTTTTCAAACATATTGACGTCTACATTTAGTAGAGAGATAGGGCAGTAGCTAGCACACAGGGTGGGATCTTTCCCCTCCTTGGGAATAACTGTTATATGTGTCTACAGAGACTGATGCAAAAAATGCAAATGTTTGGAGATTGAGGGCCAGATTCACAACCCCGTAATTTTTAACATACGTGCCTAATTTTCCGATACTAGCTATTACACATGCGTAGTAACTATTTTATGCTAGCTATGTAGCGTTTTCTTACATAGATTGCGTACATGCGGTCTTTAAAGACCACATGTATGCAATCTACATAACGAAATGCTATGTATATAGCGTAAAATAGTTACTAGGCATGCGTAGTAGCTAGAATCGTAAAATTAGGCACGTATATGTTAAATATTATGGGGTTGTAAATCCGGCACTGAAAACCCATTTTCTTTATACATAGAAACATAAACATATAAAGTGACGGCAGTTAAGAGCCACATGGCCCATCCAGTCTGCCCAATTGTTTTTTTCTTTAACTTTCTTTTATTGAAGCAGACGCATGACACAAATACATAGGTACAGTACAAACAAAGTCTGCCATGGTGATTACATTGCGGCAAAAAAAAGTAAACAAAGAAAACATTGTAACAGAAGCAGGTAAAAAGGGGTTGGGAAGGGAGGGGGGAGGAAGGTCACTAGGCCACCCAATTGTTTTTTTAAAGCTATACTGACCCTCAACTTAGTTTACGATTTAGGATATCCTTATATTTATCCCAAGCATGTTTAAACTGTTCTACTGTGTTAGCCTCAACCACCTCAGATGGGAGGCTATTCCACTTATCTATCACCCTTTTAGTGAAGTAATTTTTTCCCACATTTCCTCTGAATCTACCACCCTCCAGTTTATTTATTCATGCGCTCGTGTTCTATTACACCTCTTCCTTTGAAAAATACCACCCTCCTCTTGCCGGTCACAACATTTGATATATTTGAAAGCTGCTGTCATATCCCCCTTTCCCTTCTCTGCTCCAAGCTATATATGTTTAGTTCCTCTAGCCTTTCTTAGTATGATTTGTGACACAGGACATGGACCATTTTAGTTGCTCTTCTTTGCACAGTCTCTAATGTATTTATGTCTTTCTAGAGATGGCCTCCAGAACTGAACAGAGTATTCTAGGTGAGGTCGTACCAACAATCTTTAAAGGGGCGTCACTACTTCTCTCTTTCTGCTACTAATTCCTCTCCCTATGCAACCAAGCATCTGACTTGCCTTTCTCATTGCTTTGTTACATTACTTGGCTACCTTTACGTCACATGAAATGATGACTCCAAGATCCCTCTCCTCTTCAGTAGGTTCTAATGTAGTGCCATTAATGCTATATAGAGCTGTTGGGTTTTTGTGCCCCAAGGGAATGATTTTGCATTTTTTGGTATTAAACTGCAGTGGCCAAACTCTTGACCATTCCTTCAGTCTACCTAGATCATCCCTCATTTTGTGTACCCCTTCTGACATGTGTACCCTGTTACATATTTTTATGTCATCTGCAAAAAGACATATTTTCCCCTCGATACCACAGGCAATAGCACCTATAAAGATATTAAATAGCACTGGTCCAAGTACAGAAACCTGGGGTACTCCACTGGTGACGTTACCAAGGGATTCCATTTACTAAAACCCTCTGTTGTCTATCCTGTAACCAAGATCGTATCAATGCAACTATTTTAAAGTCCAGTTTCCCAAAGTTTCCAGCTTATTTAACAGTCTGCGATGTGGCACAGTGTCAAAAGCCTTACTAAAATCTAGATAAGCATTGTCTACAGCTCCCTCTTTATCTAATACTTTACTGACCCAGTCAAAAAATTCAATAAGATTTGTTTGACATGATCTTCCCCCAGTGAATCCATGCTGCTTGGGATCCTGTAAGTTACTGGATTTAAGATACTGTACAATTTGTTCCTTTAACAGTATTCCCATCAATTTCTCTGCTACTGATGTGAGACTCACTGGTTGGTAGTTTGATGCCTCTTCCCTACTTCCACTATTATGCAGAGGGGCGACATTTGCTATTTTACAGTCCTCTGGAATCACCCCAGTTATTAGTGACTGACTGAATAATTCAGTTAATGGTTTTGCCAGCACCCCTCTAAGCTCTTTTAGTATCCTCAGATGTATCCCATCCGCTCCCATTTATTTGTCCACTTTCAGCTTTGAAAATTCTTTTAATTACCTGCTCCTCAGTAAAAGTAGTAGTAATTGCCCCCATTGTATTAATAGCCTTTTCATTTAAAAGTGGACCCTTCCCCTCTCTTTCTTTTGTGAATATTGAACAGAAATACTTGTTAAGATGATCTGCCATAGCCCTTTCACCCTCAACAAGAATCCCATTCCCCGTTTTAGCCTTACTATACCCTCCTTATTTTTTCGCCTTTCATTTATATACCTATATAGTTATTGCATTCTATAGTGAACCTTTATTTAGAGCTTAAGATTCTCTTAAATAGTAGTAACAAGATCAGTGTGGACTTGGAATTTTCCAATTAGGCTGGTGGCTTTGTGACTTTTTGAGGGCACAGCAGCCCTTTTTTGCCTAGAGAGAATGTAGAAATAGGATGATGTCTGCACTTGGTGGTAGTTATTAGGTTGCTGTATGTAATAGATGAGTGGTCACTAGAAAGATGTCTGTACTGGTAACTAGTCCCTAGGATTCTATCTGCTTTGTATAGCGGTCACTATTAAGCACTTTATTATTCAGGTGTCCATGAAATGTTGGCTATAAATTAACCAGAATTTGACTAATTGATATAATGGGGTAGATCCAGAACTACGTCCGTCTTCCATAGACGGACGTTATTTCAATAAACAGTAGCTACTGCGCATGCGTAGTAGCTATTGTATGTTATCTTATGTGCGGTCTTTTAGACCCCATATACGCAATCTACGTATCGAAACGATACACAGATTATGTACAATAGCTACTACGCATGCGTAGTAGTTATTGTTTATTGAATTACGTCCGTCTATGGAAGACGGACATAGTTCTGGATCCGGCACCATGTTTTTTAATTGGCTATACATGATCCCATTTAATACTTGCAGTGCTCCCATTTAGATTCTGAAGTATGAAGTATGTGCATTAGTATCAGATAAAATATTGCACTAATCCTGCTTGGTGGTAGTAAAATTTTCTGTTGGAAGAAAACATCAATTTCCCTAACACGAACATATAATTAGGAAATAATACAAATACTCTCAAAACACCTACATATAAAATTCCAACATGATAAAGAAAAAACCCTACTAGGAAATAATAGAAAAACAAAAATACAGACATGTTAAAACAATCCCAACTAGGAAATAATACAACTAAAATAAAACTAGGAAAAAATACAAAAGTAGTTCACAGCACAGTTCATATCACTTGATACTCAATACATACCCTCTTTACAGGGAGTACAGAGGGCAATGTACTAAATTATTCATTTTATTATTTATTAACAGGTTTTTAGCGCTGTCAGATTATGTATCGCTTTCCAGTCCCTCACCCATTGGAGCTACATACTAAGGTCCCTAACACATACACACCATCATTTTTTTGGCATGTGGGAGGAAACTGGAGCACCCGAAGAAAACCCACGCAGACACGGAGAGAACATACAAACTCCACACAGATAAGGCCTAGTCTGGGACTCAGCGCTATGAGACACAAGTGCTACTTACTGAGCAACTGTTTGCCCTCTGTACCTCAAGACATGCCAAAAGCAGGAACAGTGGGTAAATTGATACAGCTGGACCCCTCCTGCTTGATGCTCTCTCTGGTTCACAGAAAATGGGGCTGGTACATAATTGTTAATCGTACGTAACAGCTTAACCAAACCCTTAATGTATGATTACTCCCCCTCCAACCATGCTTTACACATACAGGGTCGACCCACACTGATGTCAAAAAGGCATCCAGCATGAAAACCTTTAACCAGATCTGTGCCGGAAGCATTTGGATGATGCATGCACAGTGCCGCAATGCTGCCTTTTATCTGAGTGCGGAAATCTGCCACATTGCATAATTCTGGATCCGACCCATGGTTTGTAAATAACTCACATACAGTATTAAATTAACAAAGTGAAAATAACTCTTAAGTAGCAAAAATATATTTATCCAAAATACCAACAAAATACAATATACCGAAAGATGGATGTGTCTGCCCATAAAAAGGATGTCTATTGTTCTAAAATATGTGCAGTGACACATGCTGCTGAAAAGAACTAGTCTATTTGTGTCACTATATATTCATTTCATACATCCTGTTTCTATTTACACTCTGCTTCAATCACGACCTTGTGTAAAACTGCAAAAAAAATATATTCCTGTGTGAAAGTGGTTCTGATTGCCCGCCTAATGCAGGAATCTATAAAAGCACAGCATGAACTCACAGCTCCCTATTCACTGGCTTTTCCATTCTGTACATATGCACAAAGCGTGTACATGCAGGGTTTTGTGACGGAAGCTTGTCACATGGAAATAAAAAGGAATAAAAATAGGAAGTACAGTCTAATAAGCAGGACTTCACTTGAAAAGAAGACATGTTGTGGAACTTATGCAACACAAAAATTGAACTCTTGGTGGCATTTGTGTAATGTAAATTAGTGATAGCTTTATTTGTAGGGCAAGTACAATATATACATTTTATATTTATAGTACCTGCATATTTTCCCTTTAAATATATGCAGTTAAATAAACATCATACAATTGTTAACTGATAAATAACTGACAGCAGCTACCCAGAAACATTACTATTTTTCTCCCTTTACTTACTTCTACGTTGGTCTGCATCCCTTTATTTTCTCTCCTTTTGTTTTTATTTTTCTATTTTTGCTGCCAGCCAGGGCCGGTGCTAGGGTGTACGATGCCACCCTGCAAACCCACATATTAAACAATTTGACATTATAGTTAATAGAGTATAGTATCCATATAAGCGTTATAAAACACAATCTTGTTACCACAATAAAAGAGAGCAAATCATAGTAACTACTGTACAGTACAAACAGCATCCTAGTATCCGCTATACAATTCCCACTTCATCCTAAGAGTGCCACAAAATATAGACTATATATATATATATTAGTGACAGCCTTACCATACAGACATTGGGCCTGATCCAGACCTTGTTAAGTGCATGAACTTAGTTACACCTGGGCTAAACCATGTTGATTGCAGGGGAGTCATATTTCATCTGCTGCAAACAGTTTTAGAGTAGAGAGGTGATGTTTCCTATCCCAAGTCCAAATAACAGTGTGATAGTAAAGCTGGTCAATATCTGTGTGCAGTAAGCAATTTAAAGATATATCCCTGCATGCAAAGAATACAAATAACTTGACTCCCCCTGAATTCAACATGGTTTAGCCCAGGTGTAACTAAGTTAATGCACTTAACAAGGTCTGGATCCAGCCCATTATCTTAGTGATCGTCATACCATACAACACAGATTGCATCCTTCTGACCACTGTACAATAAATTCAACATTCTTGCAACCACAATGCAGTTAAAAAAAATGGCCTCTTTGTGTCATAATAAACAGAAAAAATATTTTCCTTTATGTTCTCCAGCTTCCCAATATTCTCCATCATGTATCTCCCACCCCCCATTATTCCCATCATGTGCCTCCAGCCCCCTGGTATTCCCATTGTCTCTCCAGCCTCCCAAATATTCCCTTCATGTCTCTCCAGTCCCCCAGTATCCCCATCATGTCTCTCCAGCCTCCCAATATTCTCCATCATGTATCTCCAGCCCCCCGGTATTCCCATCATGTGTCTTCAGCCCCCCAGTATTCCCATCATGTGCCTCCAGCCCCCCAGTATTCCCATCATCTCTCCAGCCTCCCAAATATTCCCATCATGTCTCTCCAGCCCCCCAGTATCCCCATCATGTGTGTCTAGTCTCTCTCTTTCTCTCTCTCTCTCTCTACAGGAAGTTCCTGAATGAACCTCTGCGGCAGTCACATAGAGCAGCTGAATGTTTTTCAATCAGTTGCTCTATACAACTGCCGCAGCAGCTTATACAGGAATCACCTGTATGGGCTGCCAAGTCAACAGAATGGGGAGTGGGGAGATGACCTCTTAGCCCAGGAACTTGGAGCAAAAGACAAGGCTGGGGACATTGCTATTTTCAAATGCAATGGGACGTACCCATGGATTGCACTGAACAGATTAGTGATTTTGAAGCCAGTAGTAATGTCTGAAAGTTAAATGTAATTTCCCCCTGTCTGTGCTCCACCACATTCCTGGTGTGTGTTTGTGTCCTTGTTTTGGGAGTCACCATCATTGGTTCATTTAGAAGTAGAGACAGCCAAAAGCAAATTTTCCCTTTTTCGAAAAGCCATTTTCTGAAAACATTTTTAAGAATGGGTAAGTATACCGATTGGCATAATGGAGTGGCATCACAATAAATAATTTTAGGCACCCCTAACAGTCCATGTGTTCCAGGTCTCCTTGCTGGTGCAGAGGTGTGTCATACCTGACAAACACATTTCAGAAGAGGACATGTAATATTAATGCCCATCTCTGGGGATCTCTCGTCAAAGATTTCTTCAAAGTTTTATTCTTCCTCTAGGTCATAAGTTGAACCTATTGACTGTATGAATATTTTGAGGGTACACTCTTATTTTATTTTCTTTTTTAAACAAGCAAAGAACAGTTTGATTCTTAGGCCAATATTTACTAAAGTTTTGTTTGTTAAAGTTGCCGGAGTTAGGTTGTATTTACCAGGAAGTTTGAACTCGCAGTATTTACTAAAGCAAACTCGCCCACATAGAAAATGGGCCAAAACTTGCCAGAGAAAATATAGGTTGTGTGTGGAGAGTTTGCTGAAATCACTGCCAATTGTTCAGCAAGTAATCAGTACGGACCGTATTCACACTTAAGTAAGTGTGGACTCTACATGCGTATTTTTATGATCGGTTAAACTGCGCATGCCCAGAACTCAAATATACGCACAGAAACCCTGGCTGACTGATTCACATACACAGACACCTGACTTAGGACTGATGCAACCATCGGCACATAACGAGTCCCACATGTGTGGCTAGAGGGTCAAGACTCAATGCAAATGAGCAGCACACGGGCTACTAATGTACAGTATGGGCGTGCCAACAGAGTTAAGACTGATTCACAGGTAGGAGTGCCTTGTGGAAACAAACAAACATACGGGAAAAGTTAAGGTAGCCCTCAACCACTCCTAAGTTGAGGAACCGTGTTTGCTGTGTGGCTATGCGTCTTCACTTACTTAGTTTAGCCCACACCTGCTGCATGTTTTTAATCAATGGATGTGTGTTTATAAAATAAACAAATAAAGGCTCATTTTTTCTATAATGATGATTGTACATTTTGTGCTAGACTTTAACCATGTAAAGTTGCTTTTTTTTGTGTATAGTTTGATAATGTATTTTTTTTTAAACTAATGAGCTTAAATTTTTTTAACAAACACAATTACATTTACATCTATATAACTATAGTGGTTGTTTTTTTTGGGTTTTATTTTTTACAATTATTCTTTTTTAAATGTTTTATGAAACTTTCTATATGTAGTGAATAATTGTATTTATAACTTCATGCAGTATTTTTTTTTGGGAAACTATGTCATGTTTATTTTTCTTTCTTGTTTTATTTTTTATGGTTATTTTTTATTACAAATGTTAATGACATTACTTGATGTTTAAAAAAAAATGTATTTCACTTTTCCAGAGCCTAATCAGTGCATTAAGTTATGTATGATTCAATCATAAGCAATTTTAGACGCCATCACGCACGACCGATTCACAGCTAATAAAGTTTGCAGGCACCTAATTATATGCAGGAAAGACTTATGTCCTTACTTTGCACTCCCGACCCAGGGGGGAGTGGTTAATCGGTTTCTTTCTTTTCTCTGAATCGGTATTGTGGATTTTTCACGTGCGTATATTTAGGTAAGTTTGCAATTTTACTCTTAAGTGTGAATCAGGTCCTATGACTTTAAAGATGGCCTCACAAGGGCTAGCAGCTGGTGGTTATTGTTAATTAAGTTACGACGGCATTTTGTGGCAACCTGCTGCATACAGCTTTTTTAAGGTAATTGTATATAAAAGAAACTAATAATAATGGGGCAGATCCAGAACTACGCATTTCCGCGAATTTACGTGTGGCGGAGACGTAAATTCGCAGATTTGTACGCACTGCGCATGCGCACCACAGCAAATACGCACATTCACGTAGCGTATTTTAGAACGTATGGGTGATTCACGTATTTCAAACGTAAATACTTACGTGTGGGCGTGCCAAATTTACGTTAGTGAACAATACGTGCGTTTTACGTGAAGTAGGCGGGGGGTGGTATTTAAAGTGTACAGTATGGGCGTGCTAAGCTGCGTACGTTCGCGTAGCCAGTACGTCCGTTTGCGGACGTATGTGTTACGGTACCACAGGGATTGCCTGGGCAGGTACCGGGGTGGCCGTAGAAAGGAGACAAGGAAGCCGGGTACTCTTGAGAAAATACGTCTGTGCAAGGGGTGTGCCGTGGGGAGTGTAGCGACCTTACGTGTACGAAAATACGCACCGCTAAAATACGTACGCACACACGTAGTTCTGGATCTACCCCAATGTGTTAAAAATATTTTTTTTAAACCCCACCCAAGTAATATAATATATAAAAACACTGCAAAGGGTTAAATGGGACCTACAAGTAAGTTTTGGACAAGTTTAGCTAACCATCTCCAGGGGCCTCATTTACTAAGGGGCGATTTAAATCGCCCCTAAAAATCACCATACATTGCAGATGTTTGGCGTTGATTTTTTTCAAAAATCACTGAATTTACAGAGGGGCGATTTTCAATCTCCAGCAATCTCTGTTGATATTTAAAGGGTTTATTCGCCACTATTATGCCTCTAATCCCGGTAAATGAACCCCTTTCAAAATCTTCAGACATTGTGGGAGGTTTTTTTTTTGCTTTTTGTAATCTTTTAAATATATTTAAATGTGTTTAAAATACAAAAAATGCAACCAATTAGCCCTTGGCATGCTGTTGCATATAGTACTAAAAGGCCCAGCATGCCCATGTATTGCAGGGCATGCTGTGCCTTATAGTACCTTAAGCGACAGCATGCCAAGGGTTAATGGCATGCTGCCGCAACCATACTGTCCTCCGTTACAGTTCTAAGCAAAATATATGCCCTCCTTAACCTAATGTAAATGATATGTCCCCACCGTCAGTCATGTCATTACTATATGTTCCCTCCATCAGTCAGGTAAATACTAGATGTCCCCTCAATAAATTAAAGCAAACAATGTTGTCCCCGTTCATAGGTAATAACTAAAAATATGGCCCATATAATATATGTAAACTAGAACGCAGTGTAACTAAATATCCAAACCCATAAATTACATGTTACACATTTTAAAATGCAAAGTTTCAATATTTAATGCTGCTACTTACTATTCTGTAGTCTTCTCTGTTGACAGGCGACGATCAGCTGGACTTTGGCTCCGTGTCTTCTGCATCTTGCTGGGGCTGGCAACGACGTCCTTCTCCTTCACGGTCCCTCCAGCGAATGACAGGGGACTTATTTAGAATCTCTGCCACAAGATTATAAATAAGGCCCCTGGCATGACATAAGTCCCTCTAGATGTTACGCTAGGGTTACTATAGAGGAAATGGGCTGGGGGGAAGCATGCAAAGTGTACAGTGTGGGAGGGGGCTCCCACACTGCTGAGGATCAGTGGACGTACGGACCACTGATCCACACGATGGAGTTAACGCAGGCTTATGGCAGCGTAAGCTGCCATAAAGCCTGCACGAGAGAATGGAGTGACAGGACACATGCACTCCCTTCTCTCTCGCGGATGTACAGACCCGGTCTGAATCCAGTCCCATATTTAGATTAGTCGGGGAGGGCAGGAGGGAGGTGGGGAGAAGCAATGTTCGTGCAGACGTTGCATGGATAGTTAAGATAGCCCTATGTCACACGTATGTGCCATAGGGTACATAAAAACGGGGTGCAGGATGGGTGATTTAAGTGCTGATCTGTCCGCATCTAGCTCACCGAATCTGTGAATATGGTCCCATATTTCTCTACAGGGAACATGTGAAGCACACTCCTAGTGTTTTTTTCAAATATCTGCAGAATCATAAGTGCCACAAGAAATATTTACGTTAATCTGATATTTAATAAAAGTGATATTTGTACAGTTACTGTGCTTTCCTTAGGGATTGATAACCCTTATGTTTAGCTCAGTCATAGCTATCTTCACTCCAAAGTAGCTTCAACTGGCTTGTGGCTGGAATATATCATTAAAATACACTGAATAGTCAATGTCTATGAACCCTAAAATGTGATTATAAAGATTATCTTTTAAAAATGTGGCCGTGGAATACACTGTACTTACTATTTCTGAGGAATGTTAGTTTATACTTTGCTATGTAATACAATTATGTCATTGTCATAGAATGTTTGTCCAATGCTGGAGGAAGTGTATATAGATCCTGGGACCATGGGCTGGATCCAGACTTAAGTAAGTGATTGAAATGAGGTACTCCAGGGCTAAACCATGTTGATTGCAGGGGGAGTCAAATTCATTTTATTCTTTGCATGCAGGGAAAAATCTTACTGCACACAGATACTGACCAGCTTTACTATCACACTGATATTTAGACTTGGGATAGGAAACATCACCTCTCAACTCTAATGCGGTTTAGCCCAGGAGTAACTAATTTCAAGCACTTAAGTCTGGATTCAACCCCATATCCTCTTCTGGTTGTATCTGGACCACAAGTTTCTTTTGGCAGTCCTGAATTGGTGTTGTTTTTTCTTAAGACTGGGCTAATTACTTTGCTCATAGTTGTACAGCAAACTAGGATATTGTAAATGAGCAATAATTGTGAGTAATGGACACAAATGAATATTAAAATATAGTAATATATAGTATTATAGTGGTAAATAGTGTGAACATGTATCCACTACAAAAATAAATAAAATATGTTGTATTAATTGTATGTTGGTTTGTTTGTTTATTTATTTGTGAGTGTGTTGGCTTCTTTCTTTGCTTTTGTACCATATTTATCAACTTTCCTTTTTTATGGATTTTTGCTTGGTTGTGTCATCCACAAGCCACTTTTGGCCTAAAGAGGGGCCAGCTGCGGCACTGAAGCTTCCATTAATATTATTTTTAGGTGTGTTTTTTCCACATGAAACTGAGAACATATAATAGATCTAAGGATAAAGAATAAAGCATATAAGGTCACATCCAGAGCCATTATGTTACAACGCGTAATGTATTTATACTAGCGTGATTACTATGCGCTCCCCTCAGCCATACGTATTTTGGCCATTTTACACTTGCCAGACCCCACCTTAACTTTTCAAAGGATAACTACTGACGTACATGAAGGCTTCATGTACGCAACTGCCTAAGCACGTCCAGACTCTATGATTTAAATGCCTCCCCCCACCTTCGAATCATAATTACGTTTGTTGTATGGATATCACAAACCTTCGTTCATAGTCACACTGCTGATAGTAGGCTTGTACGTACGTTATGTGGCGTAACATCTGCCGCGCACATGCACAGTACATACAAAACGGCGCTTTTACGTCTCCGGCTAGCATAAATACGCTAGCGTACGTAGCTCAGGATCTACCCCATAACGAGTATAAGGATCAATGCTAATTGCACTTCTGTGATGTTTGCAATAACTACAATCTAGCTCAGAATGAACAGCGTACAGTCCATAAATGAGAGGCTTGAATCTATGGTGCTCCCCGTGGCAGGGGATCAATGCATGCAATGAAAAGAAATAAATTAATATTTATTAAACTAAATTTAAATCTTTCAATAGTAAAATCATACACAAGTGAAAAGCATATATACGGAAGTGGATGTGCCCCACTCTACTGGGGAAAGCAGTACACTCTGCTGTATAAGTCCCGGGAATCAGCTGAAATCCTGCCGCCGTCATGGTGACGGTAACCTCCGTCCTGGGCTGATGCCATGAAAGAACTGAATCAAATATTAGAACTACACTTTTGGAAACACAATCGATTTGTAATATATATCTCTATAGATAGTGTCTAACATCTAATATCATAAAGAAGGAAGAGCTAAAACAAAATGATTTAATGGGACGCACTCAATAAACTTTCATCAGGGAATCCAAAATTGGGCAATAAAAGTTAAAACTTAACATTAATTATTGGAATAACATTCAAGTAATCTCTGGCTTCACATCCTATTTTTTTGTCTACCATAGAGTTTCTCAATGACTTGAGAAAGCTTGAACTTTTAAACGAAACACGCAGCAGCATTGTTGCACAATGGGGGTGCACATGGCACTATTAATTACTGCTATTATTATTATTATGTTTGAACAGAATGACCCTTTATTAATGTTGAAGCTCTCAGTGACAGTTGCTACATCTTCCTACTTGAGTGCATATTAGGACTTCACCTTTTGTTATCCCTTTATAAGGGCAAGAGATTGCACGCTTTTGTAGGCTGCCTATTACCCTTATTAATTGTCCTAATGATAACAGGACTACTTTTCACCTTTTTACATTGTCCTTTATTAGGATTATAAATAAAAAATGATTACAGTTTGTCACTATTCATTTATGAAAAACTCTGCAATATATCAAGTATATTATGGTAATAGACAAGGCCGCCTTCAGAATTGGTGACTTTGCGTGGGCGGGGCCCCGCGGACCTGCACTACTATTTGGCTGGTGCGCAGGGAAGTTCTTCCCTAAGGATTGGTCCTGTAATGATAGAGGCCCCATCAATTTACTCAGTAGTCCCAGCAGCCCCCCCCC
>WWET01000718.1:100575-111319 GCA_011038615.1 Limnodynastes dumerilii
ACAATCATGTTTTCAGCTCCCCAGTATCCCTCATCATGTCACCAGCCCTTCCCCAGTATCCCTCATCATGTCACCAGCCCCTCCCCAGTATCCCCATCATGTATCCAGCCCCCCAGTATCCACCATCATGTCTCCAGGCCCCCAGTATCCACCACATCTCAAGCCCCCCAGTATCCACAATCATGTAACTGGTCCCCTCAGTATCCTTATAGTCTCTGCAACCTCCTAATTATTAAAAAAAAAAGAATAAAAAGCAAAGAAAAAAGTTTCTGTAGTGTAGCAAGTACTTACCTGCCGCGTGGGCTTGCAGAGTAGGACTCTTTAATTACACTGGAGCTGACGTCATCCCATCAGCTTCAGTGCATAGCCAGACCACAGAGGACCCTAGCGTATGGCACTCTCTTTCTCTTTAGACTGCCGTGAAGCCACTTGTTGCTATAGCTACTATGCGGTCTAAAGATAAAGAAAGTGCCAGGTGCTAGAATCCTCTGCGGTCTGTCTAGCGCCTGGCACTTTCTTTCTCTTTAGATCAGGATCAGGAGTACAGGAAGGGTAAATATGTGGGAGGTTTCTGGCTGAGAACCGACTGTGCCATTATCGGGACAAGTCGATGCAGCCTCTTCTGCCTGTACAAACCGTTAAAAAACGGTACTGTACCGGCCAAATCGGAATAGTTGGAGGGTATGTTTACTAGGACATACCTGGATCCAGAATTCCATCCTGGTAATGTAGCGTTCGCTCATACACTGCTTACCAAAAGAGGGGGCATGTTTCGATCCTAGCAATCTAGTTTGAAGTGTACACAAATGGTACAGAAGCTGGGTGGGTTTTCTGAAAAGATGTGTAAAACTGAGAATAAATCAGTGTGTTTTCCCTTTGTTTGCATTTAACCACAAAGAATTAAAAAGTATGCTGTACACAGAACCAGACTAATACAGCATAGGCATCAGTAACTTAATAATTAATACAAAAATCGGGCCTGATTCAGACTTAAGAAGGTGCTTAAAATAAGAGCGGAAAGTCACTCCTGGGCTAAACCATGTTGATTTCAGGGGAGTCATATTTCATCTGTTGCAAACAGTATTATAGATGAGAGGTGGCATTTTCTAGCCCAAGTCTAAATAACAGTGTGATAGTAAAGCTGGCCAGTATCTGTGTGCTGTAAACAATTCAAGATATATCTCTGCATGCAAAAAGCACAAGTTACTTGACTCCCCCTGCAATCAGCATAGTTTAGCCCAGGAGTGACTTTCCTCTTTTATTTTAAGCACCTTCTTAAATCTGAATCAGGCCCACTTCAGTACATAGAACCATCAACCACATTATAACATACAAGGTAAAATCACTTTTGGGAGTCATTGTAAATAGCCCAGATCTATACATTTTAACCAAAGGGGCTTTAGATTAGAACAAATCGGCTGTAGTCCAAAGGTTTTGTGGCAGTTTGGATTATATTATAATAATCTTATACAACAAAATGCTATACAGTACACAATAGTTTTCTTGCTATACAAAGTTTTCCACATCATAAGATTCATTTTGCCTTCTAAATGTGTTAAAGATTCCTCTAAAAATAACATTTTTATATGTCAAAGATTTTTGGCTGCAGTAATTGAATTATACGTTGCTTTCATGGGAGAACATTTGGAATATTTTTTTTCCATCTTTATTGCCTTTATTCAAGTGAGAAGACTTCGATGTGACACCCACACTAACTAAATTCATTTAGAAAGTAACAAAAATAAAAGACAGTTTTGACTGTTGATTTTGCAGCGATGAAACACTTAATAGTTATCTGTGAGCAACTGGTAAATAGCATTCTATATACTGTAGCCAGCTACCTGAAAAATGACAGTGCAGTAATGCAGCTGGTGCATTAGAATTATTGCCTCTCTAAATGATTTGTATGCAGTACTACAATACCAATGATTTAAATGCCCATCCAAGGCTTAAAGTCGTTCTAAATACTATGTATTCAATTTCACATGTTCTGTAGGAGTGAAAGTTATTATTATAAACTAACTTTAAATGTATGAAAAGATGAATGACAACCTTTCACAGTATAGAAAACCGAGAACTGAATTCTCTGTTCCAATTTCCACCTCACGCCTGCTTGCGGATCACATTTCATCTATGCACTTTGCGCCTTGGGCGTTCGTACTACCAAGTTGGAGTTAAGGCAGGGTCCTGGACACGCAAGTGTCCACAATCCCGCACGAGAGAGGGGCAAGGGCATGCACTTACCTCTTCCGTGCAGACTTTCAGACCCCCGCACCAGGGTCATCTTAACAGTTTTGTAGGCCCTGGGCAAAGCCATGCATAGGGGCCTCTTCAATCCATTCACAGGAATAAAGTGTAACCAAAAATGCAGCCGAGGATTACCCCAGCTCCCTAGCGGAAATCCAGGACAGTCAGTCTGTAAATGCTTTGGGGGCACTGGGCCTGGGCAGCAGTGCTCAAGTACCCAGAACTCGTGAGACCCTGGGCACCTGCCCATTGTGCCCAGCGGAAAGATGGCCCTGCCCCGCACATACGGAAAGCGTGCAGGGGTCTGGATCCAGGTTGTTTTATGGCCAAATTACCAATAAGAAAACTGTGATGACAATATCATTGTACATATTTGTCTGATGGGGATGTAAAGGCCTATTATGAGGATAAACTAGTCACAATTAAGGTTTACTAATAAACATTATGATGGATCATACTTTCACTATGTCCCATAATAAATATCTTTAGACCTGATTCAGACTTAAGAATGAACTTGAAACTAAGGACCTGATTCACACCTAAGAATCTTCTTAAAATAAGAACTTAAAGTCACACCTGGGCTAAACCATGTTGATTGCAGGGGAGTCATATTTCGTCTGTTGCAAACAGTAGTAGTGTTGAGAGGTGATATTTCCCAGCCCAAGTCTAAATAACAGTGTAATAGTAAAGCTGGTCAGTATCAGTGTGCAGTAAGCAATTCAAAGATATATCCATGCATGCAAAGAATACAATCAAATTAATTCCCCCTGCAATAAACATGGTTTTGCCCAGGAGTGACTTTAAGTTCTTATTTTAAGAAGATTCTTAGGTGTGAATCAGGTCCTTAGTTTCAAGTTCATTCTTAAGTCTGAATCAGGTCTAAAGATATTTATTATGGGACATAGTGAAAGTATGATCCATCATAATGTTTATTAGTAAACCTTAATTGTGACTAGTTTATCCTCATAATAGGCCTTTACATCCCCATCAGACAAATATGTACAATGAGTTTAGACTTGGGATAGGAAACATCACCTCTCAACTCTAATACTGTTTGCAACAGATGAAATATGACTCCCCTGCAATCAACATGGTTTAGCCCAGGAATAACTTTCCTCTCTTACTTTAAAGCTTCTTCTTAAGTCTGAATCAAGCCCTTTATTACGCCAAATTACTTACTTATTATTATTTATTCAAATTATACCCCATAACACGGCTCTGTATCATACAGAGCCCTATTTTAGAGAAACCATGTGAATGAAGAAGGAAAAAAATCTTTATTATGGGGCAAGTATCTGAGGACCAGATTCACAGATAAGAATGAAATAAGTACGCGTGGATTGGCAAAAATATGCACCTAAGTGGCAAGGCAACACTAATGACACTTCCAACGTTCCTACGGATTTTAGCTAACTTCTGTGTCCAACTCACCGAGCGAGTGTCCGTGCTTACGATGCTTAAATACTTAGCAAACCGTGCCCTTAATGCCCCATTTAAATGCCTTCCTCCACCCACTCTTCTTAACTTCTTTCTTATGGAGGACTGCATGCTCAGTCTCACTTATCTCACTAAGAACGGAGTTGAAGTCCATGCGTAGCATCTGGATCTCGAGCCGTATTCAGAGATCCGTTTTCACGGTGAGTCCCATGCGTATTTTTAGGATTGGACCAACTGCGCACGCGTAGTAACTTTATTTACATAGTTAACGTAGACTATACGTGCGAAAGTGGCTCACGGACAGACCTGTGAATTGCACTTTGGTACATACGGCCAGATAGGCGATGCAAAAATAAGCACGGGAGAATTTAAATAAAAATGGGCGGGGGGAGGCATTTAAATGAAGGAAAGTGAGCACAACTATCATGAATCGCACGTACAGAGGACGTATACGGACCGGAATGCACTCGGAAACTTACAAGTGGTCTATGGTGGCGGAAGTCACCGAGAGCACAGCCGAGAGAGGGGAGTGTCATGCTTGTGAGGGGGTTTGGCCTGCACCGGCCATGCGTATAATTGTGGTCCGATCGCCACACGGATCTCTGAATACGGCCCCTCATGCGTAACTTTGTGTTTTGTGCATGTGCATTTTTTCCGTCCTGAAAAATCCGCACACAGATTCAGCTTCTTCTTAAGTGTGAATCAGGTCCTGAATTTTTAAATATATATAATCCCTCGGATTATTCACTAAATTCCTAATCATGAAAAAAAAATAAGCATGTAAATAAATAAATAAACAAATAGTAAATAATAATAGTCTCTAAATGGGTTATTAAGATATTGTTTGCAAAGAATCTACATCTATATAATTATTCAGCTGTTGATCACTGCTAAAAGCGGAGAATAACAGTGTTTCACTCTTTGGACCAGATTCTCACTTGAGAATTTTTCTTCTTACGAGCGTAGTTTAAGGTGTAGAGTTACTATGCATGTGTAGTAACTATTTTACGCTATCTGTGTAACATTACATGTGTAAATTGTGTACATGCGATCTTTTAAAGACGTCATGTACGCAATCTATGCAACAAAATGCTAGGTAGATAGCATAAAATAGTTACTACACATGCGTAGTAACTCTACACCTAAAACTACGCTCGTAAGAAGAAAAATTCTCAAGTTAGAATCCAGTCCTTTGTTACTATAACAGCACCAAAAGTTTATTGCCATTATTTTTCGGTATTCCAATTTTCTTTTGTATATTTTATTTTTATGTGTTTATTGATGTTTTTATTTATGTATGATTTACAAGCTTGTTTATTCAAGGTTAGGGGGCAAGATTTTTTAAGCTGCGGGTTTGGAAAAGTGGAGATGTTGCCAATAGCAACCAATCAGATTCTAGCTCACATGTACGCAATCTATGTAACAAAATGCTAGGTAGATAGCATAAAATAGTTACTACACATGCGTAGTAACTCTACACCTAAAACTACGCTTGTAAGAAGAAAAATTCTCAAGTTAGAATCCAGTCCTTTGTTACTATAACAGCAGCAAAAGTTTATTGCCATTATTTTTCGGTATGCCAATTTTCTTTTGTATATTTTATTTTTATGTGTTTATTGATGTTTTTATGTATGTATGATTTACAAGCTTGTTTATTCAAGGTTATGGGCAAGATTTTTTAAGCTGCAGGTTTGGAAAAGTGGAGATGTTGCCAATAGCAACCAATCAGATTCTAGCTCACATTCTCCAGTATGTAACAGGAAAGTTAGAGTTAGAATCTAATTAGTTGTTATGGCAAAATCTCCACTTTTCCAAACCCACAGCTTAGTAAATCTGGTCCTAGGTGTATTTGTACCATTATTCCTTTTTTAAGTGGTGATTAGAGAATACTTGCACTACCTTAAAACATCACATCAGCAGCTAGGAGCCTGTCTTAGTGCCTGTAACGGCGTAGCCACCGATACAGACATTGTGTAGCCCACCACGGCAAACTGTTGCCCTGACCACTGACTCTAGCTGGGCTTTGTCTTTCCAAGGGGTCAGGGCACCTGCTACACATTACAAGAATGGGCTTATGCTAAACCAAATTTTTAAGCTAAGTTTAGCATTGCTCTAGAGAAATGTAAAACACATTTAAATACTTGCATAAATGATATGCGCACTATATCAATATAATTAAAGAAGTACCATGAAATCAATTTGTGTGCTGCTTATGTAAAGCGCTGGGACAAATTTAAGTAGAAGTTTAGTAATTGCGCCTTGGATTTTTTTAAGACATCCTACAGTGTTCTAGAAGAATGACAACCACAGACATTTTTAGCAACACAGAGTCATTTGCAGACCACTGAATCCAATTTTCAGTGTGATATATTTCCCCTCACTTATCTACTGTTATATGACTTCAATTGTAGGTATACCTGGTGAATATCCTGCCAATCACACAATAATCGTCAGATAGCTCTGACATCTTTACCAGTGTGGACGGACCCACAATGCTGCAGATTTGTCAGAAACAGCTGCTACTTTTTCCAGTCAGCGATGTCCCAATGTCTGGGTCACAATCTTCACTGCAACGATTACCATTCATATTTCTGCTAGTGCCCCATCTTGGAAATAGATGACTGTCCCTCAATTAGACCTGCAGAAAGCACAGAGGAAATTTCTAAAGTGTCACAGGTAAACTGACAATGTGCCATAAATGTACTAAGGATAGCCAGTAGCCAAAATGACAGCCAGTAGCCAGGAGGACAAAAGTTAACAAGCTGCTAAGTGACACAACAAGCTCGCAGTGAGAAGTGGTTTCATAACACTTCTTACCAAACCTTGGCTTGAAAGACAAAATCTATATAGATAGTTATTTTTAGAACAAATACTATGTTCTTTTGCAAGTTTACATTTACAGCTCTAAATAATTGACTGTACATTCATTTGTTTGTATTGATTAAAGTCCAGAGTGCAATTACATCACTACAGCTGATTTTGTCATAAATATTTGTCAGAAGGAGCCGCGTGTTCCCTGGTAAGGAGGTGATCCATTTTACTGATAATGGGCCAGATCCAGAACAACGCTTGTGAGCGAATTTACACGTGGCGGAGTCGTAAAATCACCTTTTGGTAAGTACTGCGCATGCGCACCATAGAAAATACGCACAGAAACGTAGCGTAATTGTGAACGTATGGGCCATTCACGTATGTGTCACGTAAATACTTACGTGTGGGCGTGCCAATTTTACATGAGTCCAAAATACGTCTGAAATACGTTAAATAGGCGGGGGTTTGTATTTAAAGTGTACAGTATGGGCGTGCTTAGTTGCGTAAATTCGTGTTGCATATTTTTCTATTGAAATTTTTTCAATAAAGGAAGAAATTAAATATAAAGCTATGCAGTCTTGGGGCCAGATTTACTAAGCTGCAGGAAAGGAAAAATGGAGATGTTGCCTATAGCAACCAATCATATTCTCATACCTCCCATGATTTGAGAATTTGTAAGAGGAACAAAACTTTGCCGCCTAGTAGAGGAAGTGTGTCTTGTACCACCCAGTGGGCGTGTCTGCAAAAGCGGTTGTGTCTTGCACCACCCAGACCAGTGGGTCTAGTGTCTGCCCCTTTTATTTAACAACCATCTATATGTCTGCCTTTTATCATTTGTCCAGGATTCATATGTCCAGCCTTCATGTCTTTCCCTTATTATTATGTCCAGCTTCCATGTGTGCCTCTTATAATGTCCAGCCTCCAGGTCTGCCCCTTACTATGATCAGCCTCCATGTCTGCCCCTTATAATGTCCAGCCTCCATTGTCTGTCTCTTATAATGAACAGCCTCCATTTTCTGCCCCTTTTAATGTCCAGCCTCCATTGTCTGCCCCTTTTAATGCCCAACCTCCATTGTTTTTCCCTTGTAATGTCCAGCCTACATTGTCTGCCCCTTGTAATATCCAGCCTCCATTGTCTGCCCCTTGTAATGTCCAGCATCCATTGTCTGCCCCTTGTAATGTCCAGCCTCCATTGTCTGTCCCTTTTATTTCCAAGCCTCCATTGTCTGCTCCTTTTAATGTCCAGCCTCCATATCTGCTCTTTTTAATGTCCAGCCTCCATTGTCTGCCCCTTTTAATGTCCAGCCTCCATTGTCTGCCCCTTGTAATGTCCAGCCTCCATTATCTGCCCCTTTTAATGCCCAGCCTCCATTGTCTGCCCCTTTTATTGTCTAGCCTCCATTGTTTGCCCCTTTTTAATGTCCAGCCCCCATTGTCTGCCCCTTATGTCTAGCCTCTTCTCTTACTTACCTTTGATGACTTCTCCCTTCCTCCGCGGTGCTCCCTCTCTCTGACGCATCCACTCTGGAATGTGGCACAGTACAGGTAATACAGGTCTCCCTGTTTGGACAAATGGAAGGTGGGGACAACAATGTTGACTGAACACAAATAAAGAGGAGGTAATAAAGCTGGCTGGTCACAGAAGGAAGGGGCAATAAAGCTGGCTGGGCAAATAAGAGGAGGGGCAATAATGCTGGTTGGACAAACAAACAGAAGGAGGGGACAAAAAGGGTGACTGGACACAAATAAAGAAGGAGCAATAAGGCTGGCTGTACAAAGAAGGAGGGGACAATCAGGCTGGCTCAGCACACAAAAGGAGGGGCAATAAGGTTGGTTGGACAAACAGAAGGAGGGGACAATAAGGCTTGTCCGCCCCTAGAAATGGCCCTGAGGATGAGCTATCATTGTTTTTCCCTAGCGGTAACCAGATCATTGAATTAAATAAAAGCGTTCAGTGTAGAAATCATGACCCACATGACATGTACACAATGGGGTAGATCCAGAACTACGCTTGCCATATGTTTATTCACTTAGCGTATTTTTGTGCGCGTAAATTTGTTACACTCCCCTCGGCACACCCCTTGAACGTACGTATTTTGTCAAGATACACTTTCCACACCCTACCAACGTAACCGCATTCATACGCACACGTACGTATGGGCTAGACAAATTTACGCAGCTAAACACGCCCATACTGTACACTTTAAATACAACCCCCCACCTACCTCACGTATTTCAGACGTATTTTGGAGTTACGTAAAATTGGCACGCCCACACGTAAGTATTTACGTGACACATACGTGAATGGCCCATACGTTCATAATTACGCTACGTTAATGTGCGTATTTTCTCTGGTGCGCATGCTCAGTACGTACAAAACTGCGATTTTACGTCTCCGCCACGCGTAAATTCACTCCGAAGCGTTGTTCTGGATCAGGCCCAAAGTGATTACACAGTGTTGACCTGTTTACTTTGCCAAACTCAAGACACATTTGGTGCTGAAATTTCCATACCCCCGCTTTTGAATTTCCAATTCAAGCACTGGTTTTGATCAAATATTAGCATGCTTTACAGGCACCGCACAGGCACAGGCACAGGCACAGGCACATGAGGATATGAGATGGATATACCTTATGGGCTAAAAATGACAGCCTGCTCTCACCACCTGAGATATTAATTTGCGTTGGTGGGGGGCGCAGGCTGTCCACATGGCTGTGCCCCTCACCTGCAAATAGAAATTGTTGGAAAAAAGATAAAACTTTATGGGTAAGTACGAATTCCAGTAATTGAAAAAGAAATTTGCTAAAATAATCAAAATTGCCCATATTCAAAAATGATGAAGACAAGCTAGTCACAGTATTGTAAATGAAAATCCACATACTTACTTGCTGCCTGTTTTGTCAGGGACCCTTGTCTTCACATCTACTGCACTATGGATCTTTTAGAGAGACTTAACGATTTACAGATACCCAGGGATACATTCCTGGTTACCTATGATTTTGAATCCTTATATGCAAGCATAGGACATCAGGATGGACTAGCGGTAACAAGGTATTTTTTTGAATATGGGCAATTATGGGCAGTAGCACACAGACACAGAGACGGTGAGGCAAGATCCGAAGTAAGCTGGTGTAGCGGTTACAGGTAACGGAGTCCTTGCTACTGAGTCTGGTTATAAAGGCAGGGTAGGAGCAGAGATGATGGAACGTTGGAGCTGGACACTGTGAGAGGCAACAACCGAGATACCAGCGAAAAGAGTCTTGAAACAGGATGAGAGATTAAAACTGAGGAGGATAACACAACCAGGAACCAAGAAGCCAGAACACACAAGCGAGCTCAAGGACATGAGTCAGCAGGCTGAGATTACCTGTTGCTCTGACAGGGAAATTATGTTAGTGAGAGATTCGAATAGACCCAGTAAAGAGGGAATCAAGCAAGACAATTAGTAGCACCTATGAGATAAATCCTGCAGCAGAAAGTGAATACCAGGAAGTACTGAACTAAAAGGAGTCATGTGACCAGCAAAAAGTAAACAAAAGAAATATGTGCAATGTTCAGGGAACTGAAGGAATCGTAACACCCAGTGTACTAAGTTTTTTTTATCTGGACTACACTTTTTAAAGGCAGATATGCTCCTCTCCAACAGCCCCCACTTTTGTGAAAAGTGACAGGTCTGTTTCTGGACAAACTCTTCCTCTTCCTTCCTTTTATTATGCCTCAGAGATCTGGCTTTTATGACCCCCCCCCCAATATCCTGATCCATTTATGACAGGAGCCATAACCTGACAGGAGCCATGACTCGTTCTGCCCCACTACCTTCAAGCTACTGCCATAAAATAAAACCAGATACTGGCCAAATACAGGTCATTCTATATCCTGATATTAATTTATACACAAGATATTGGACTATATCCTGACAGGCAGCATGGAACATGAAATGGGAACCACAGAGAGACAGAAGTCTATAGACAGCAGTCTGAAACTCACACAAGAAATTAATTGATTGGTGCAGTAGCATTTTTAGGAAGCTCAAGAACATCCCATTGAGCCAGTGTCAGGTAGCCTAGGGCACATGGAGCAACATAAAAAGATTCTATATACCAATCTGTTGGAAATGAGAGTGATCAAGCCTTTCAGCATTTTAAACACCTAGGGCCTGATCCAGAGCAACGGCCACCATCGCTAGTACGGCGGCCGTAGCTCTAATGCGCATGCGCCGGGCAGATGTTGCCCGGCGTTACTATGGAAA